>JAWDEX010149936.1:10477-23009 GCA_035221805.1 Trichilia hirta | reverse complement strand
ATCCCACCATTATTTGGATAGATGGCGACTCCATTTTTAAATTTTTCTTTACGTCAAATTTTGGACGACGTCAACAACCGATAATCTGATTTTATTCCTAGCTCATTTTTCTATAATTTCAAATAGTCTCTAAAAATTTTTATTAAAAAATTCTATATTAATCGTAATAATAAAATTTATGTAGGGTGTTGAATTTTTCGTTCTTAAAAAATTTAAGCATCAACATTGATAATTTTTTTAGTGTTTTAAAACTTCAACATCTAATGCTTAAATTAATGTACAAAATCCACTAACCGAAGTAGTAAAACTTAAAAGGTCACCCCAAAAGTAGCACAAATAGTTTTAGCAACAGATTGATATGACATAGCAAAAAGAGGTGTACATATGTACGTTGACGATCCATGAACCAAAAGGAAACCAATATTTCACCATTTTTGCCCATACATGACTGTCATGCAATACACGCACTAAAGTCCAATAAGGTGTTAGGTAGACTTTTCGTTTTTACGTGAATAAAAAATTATAAGAATAAATGTGTTTGTTTTCTTCCAAATTTAATTTTTTTTATCATTTTGCTTGATAAAATGCCTCCACCAAAGCCTACTACTTCGCCGACTATTAATCATTCCATGTATTTCAAAATGTCAATGTTATATATTATTAAGTTTATGTAGGTCAACTTTACCTTACTGTGTGGCCTATTAGCTCAGTTGGTTAGAGCGTCGTGCTAATAACGCGAAGGTCGCAGGTTCGAGACCTGCATGGGCCAATATTTTTGGTAATTTTAACTTATTTTATATTTTTCCAGATAAGTGCTTAATTTTTCATTTGTATCATTTAGATCCACATCTCGATATTAATAGACTAATAACTTTCTTTGTATAAACTGTTTAATCTTTCAATTTGTACAAGTTTGGTTGATTTGAGGGTGTTAAAAGAAAAATCGTTTATTTTACATGACTAGTGTTATGTAGTGTCTATGTATTGAAGTTTTTTCTTTTAGAAAATTTATTAAAATACTTGGTATTATTTGCAAAACTATATTATTATTTTAATTAATATGTAATCATGTACAAATTAAATGTCACTACTCCAGGTGTCATCAATTTGATAAGCCCCTTTAAAAAAAATGACTAAACACCAATAAAATAATTTTTACTTTACATGTTTTAAGGTTTATATTAAATATTTCAAATTGTATGTTTAAATTTGGTGATTTAATTATGACACATCATATTTTCAAATTTTATGTGATATTTTCAAAATTTTTATATGAAATATTTTAAATTTTATGTTTCAAATAAAATAAATATATTATTATATTCAATGTATATTTGTCAAGTCCTTAGTTCTACGAACCATCAGTATATAAATATTTAAATATTATATTTTTTTTGAATAATTTTAATTTTATAAATTGATGTGGTAGAAACATCTTATATTTTTACTGGAGTAAAAAATAATTTACTTGAATGAAAAAAATTGCTATATCACATTAACTATCATATTAGTTTTTATATAAATTTTATAAAAGAAAAATTTGTATGTATAGATAGTATTTTTTGTTAGGAGTTTCAGAAATGTGTTTTTTTAATCATTCTTCTGAATTTTCTTTATTAAATAATTAATGAAGGAAAAAATTCATTATTCTCAATTATAATTAAAAAAATTTATAAGTAATTTTAAAACCGTAATTAAATTTTATGCTACCTTGATGAAGTATTAAAAATTTATTGGTAAATTAGAAAAATATATAGAAAGTTAAAAACTCATAAATAAAGTTCTATCCTCGCCCTCGTCAATCTTCACCAACCAGTATTATTCTTTCTTCATCATTTCATTTCTCTGAAACATGATCTTCATTGGCAACAAAGCCTCTGTATACACCTTTTTCTCTTCATCTTTTCCTTTCATTTTTTTCTGTTTACGATCACTATAGCTCAGCTTTCACCGATGTTGTATGTTGTACGACAGTGACGACAATAATCATCTAGCTAGACACCATTGCCAAAGCAAATTATTTCCCATATAGTGTTAATTTCGTAACTGTTCACCAATTGGAAAATTTTCCCACATTTTATGGGCAGGTTAATTTACATTTTGTAAGAGCCATACATACAGAATACAATTGTTCCTTCATACAGCATGAATATTCTTAGAACTAGGGTGCTTACAATTGGAAAATAATTCTGAATTGGTATATATATATATATTAATTATATGCAAATTTTCATGATATGAAATTAATCCATGCAACTGAATTTTTGTGTTGAATTATGCATCTGGGTCATGTGGTATTCTACCAGAAACTGGAACTCATTATGGAAGTTTTCCAACATACACAATTTTGTTTGCCTCTTTTCTGTCAGCATCTCATTCTTTATTTTTTGACTTATTTATATGGCGTTAATTTGCATGGGAAATGCTTGAAATTTGAAGAACAAGTGAATTTATTAATAGACACTGTTAAGTTAATTAAGCAGAAATATTTTAAAAGCTCGGAAGAACTTTCCAATTATTTATCAAAGTCAAGATATTGTTAATGTCAATAGGCAGTAAGGATTAGACACAAGTAATTATCTTTCAAACAGACGTTCCTACCCAAGAATTTGCTCAAATCCTCATTGAAAAATTCTCTCACCACCTCAAGGTAAACTCTCTCATTCCTTAAAGAACATACACACATAAAATGTCAGTTAAATATTTATCATTTTTGTTAAAATTTATATATCAGTTGATATGATGATTAACATAATTTATTAAATTTATACATCAATGGCTTCGTTTTTTCTTTGAGTATATTTACTTGTTCCAAATATATAGAAAATCAAGGAGAAAATCATAACATTAAATTATAGAATTTTTTTTTTTCAAATTTTCCGTTTCAATGACAAACTTCCTGGTCCATAGTATCTGCTCGGTCTTTGCATCCATCTTGCTCCATTATAATACTACATAATTATCACATGATTTATATTATTTATTCTCATTAATTGTATTAATTTATATTTTTATTTAATAAAATAATATATCAATTTACACTATAAATATAATAATTGGTATAAAAATTTTCTATCTATAGTATTACTGAAATTGTATAGACCAAATTTTCAGGTCAAAATTAATGATAAACCTTAACAAACCTCTTATCATAACAATGTAATAAAGCATGCATGCGTCATCACCCTAAGTCTGAACTCCCCTTCAATTTCTCCATCTCCACGTGAATAGCCCTTCATCTAAGGCACTTTCTCTCCACAATTAACAAAGCGAAACAACAACAATAATAATAACAAAAGAAAAGAAAAATATTACGTTACATTGCATATAGTGGAATAGTTCTCTCCTTAATTTTCTTTCTCATCAAACAACACTATTCTTATCTCATCCTTTCTGTGAACTCTATTGAAACATGAGCAGCAGAAACCCTGCAACATTTTCCTTCATTTTTATCTTCATCATTTTCCTTCATTTTTTCCTGTTTATGATCAGCAGTGCAACTCAACTTGCACCGGCGCTGTATGTTTTCGGAGATTCTTTGTTCGATAGCGGAAACAACAATCTTTTACCGACGATTGCTAAGGCAGATTACCTTCCTTACGGTGTTAATTTTGTCCACAATAGCACAGGAAGATTCACAAATGGGAAAACAGTCGCCGATTTTATAGGTATATATATAGTGATTCAGATTATGTAAGAAAAAATTACAATGATCCGTTCGTTTATTCAAATTAGGTTCGAATTAATAAATGCATTTTCTTTTGTTTTGAAATCAGCTGAATTTTTGGATCTTCCATATTCTCCACCATTTCTGAAAATACGTGATAAGTTACCTCTTACTGGCCTAAATTATGCATCTGGGTCTTGCGGCATTCTCCCTGAAACAGGACGACGCAGTGTAAGTTAATCTTTCATTTTCCTCTTTCTTACTAGATTCTATTTTTGGATAGATTATTCTGAACGTTTCACGAAAATTGGCTAAATCCTAGTGATTATGAATGCCTCTAATCGGTACTAAATAATTTTTTGGTCGTAGATCTTGTTAACAACATAACTATTTATATAAATTTCTTTTATTGAATACTTCTATGTTTGCAAATTCTTATATAAACTCGATCACTTATTATTAATTATCACATATAAAGTAAAAGAGAAAATCATTTGAGACTTGATAACAATGAAACTTTGTCACATCACATTAGCCATTATACATATGTGAAGTTGTATACCTAACCTAGTGCGAACTGTTGATCTTTCAATAGTATCCTTCGATCTTTTCATTGATGTAAACTGCTAAATTTTCTCTATTAATATGAAATTATTTTATCAATAATTTAGATTAGAACTAAACGAAGTTTTCTTGTTTTTGGTATGCCTATTATGTACTGTGTCAATATATATGTTAATATTTTTATTGGGCAAAAATATATCTATATTGGGTAAATCAATAATAAGTAAAATTAAAAGAATTTAATTGTGTTGATTGAATAATCAACATGCTACTTCATAAATAGAAAATTACACCAAAGGTATACGTGTTCAAATCTTGCTCACAACATGATTAGGGAGATGATATACTCAAAGTTGGGATACAACTGGGTGCGTGCATGATTTATGGTTACTATAATTGTAAGACCTTTAAGATTCTTCCATGATTAATTTCTACGTGCACCTTAAATTAATTAGGTAACGTGTTTGCAGGGTAAATGCTTGAGTTTTGAAGAACAAGTTGGTCTATTCGAAGGGACACTACCGTTGTTACTGATACGTTTTAAAAGCCCAGAAGAGCTTTCAAATTATTTATCGAAATCGATATTCATGGTTGCCATTGGCAGCAACGATTACTTAAGTAATTATCTTCATACTAATACAAGCAAACAGTATGCTCCCCAACCATTTGGTCAACTCCTCGTAGATAAACTCTCCTCCCAACTCCAGGTTCTTCCTCTCTCTCGCTCTCTAGATATACGTTGAAAAGTTTTGCTTAATTATATTTAGCCGTTGACAAACCATTCAATCCAACAGTAAAGGGTGATAAAATTGGTAACATTAATATTACTATTTTAGGTCGGATTTTATAAGCAATTAATGAATAAATGTGTCAATTATTGAAGTATACAAAAGATTTGAAGTGGAAGATCATGCGATCCCGTCCGCTAATATTATTAAGGGCAAATGACCATTTCCCCCCTACTTTTTGGTTTAATATTCTCATATTGTGTCATTGTTTTTAAAATTACTTAATACCTCTTACAGTACAAATTTAATAGAATAAAATTCTTTCCCATAGGAGAGTATTGGGTAGTTTTAAAAAATGGGTATTTTTTTTTTAAAAAACTAAGAGGAAATCGGAATATTAAGCCAAAAAATAAGGGAGAAACAGTCATTTACCCTATTATTAATATGGTATTATCTATATGCAGAGGCTATACAATTTGGGTGCCAGGAAAATAGTGATGTTCGAGATCGGTCCGATTGGGTGCATACCGTCGATTACAAGGAAATATAAACACAATGGAAAATGTGTTGAAGACATGAACCAACTTGTGTCTCTTTTCAACAATTTGCTTCCTGCAATGCTAAGAAACTTGACTGCAACTCTCAAAGGCTCCAGCTTTATTGATGGTCAAGTTCATTGGTTAGGCTATGATGCTGCTGTAAATCCTTCTAATTATGGTAAGTTTCGGAGTATTTAAAAACTAGCTTGTATGAAACTAATAAAACAATTAGTTAAAACACTTTGAATATTTACAAAAGATCAAAACAAAATCCAAATCTTTTGCTGTATTTTCAGAAAACATCTTGAGATTTTTAACACTGAATACAGTTAACATGAGGCACATTTCAGCGTTTTCGTTATCAGGAAACTACATATACGTGAGATATGCCTTCTTTTTTGTTTATAATTATATCTTCATTTCGTGCAAACTCAGATTCGAACTTAGTTGAGAAGCCAAATACAAATGGCTATTCAACCAATAAGCTACGACCTCTGGGAGTAGATATGCTTTGTTGTTTTCTATATGAATAGAAAATTTTTTATGACTAATCGCGAAACTTTTGCATACGCAAGCAGGTTTAACGGATGCAAGCAATCCATGTTGTACCACTTGGCTCAATGGGACATCAGGGTGCATTCCATTCCTGAAGCCATGCAATAACTCAGATAAACACTATTTTTGGGATGGTTATCATCTCACAGAAGCTATGTATTCAGTCTTAGCATCGCATTGTATCAACGACAAATCAGTTTGCATTCCTTTCAACTTAAATCAGTTCGTAAATATATGAACACTTATATATGTTGATTTATGATCCGACTTAAAAACTTAAGTTTTTAAGTCAAGTGGGCAATTGAAAAAATTATATGCAGAAAATGACTTCTGCTTGTTTTGCTTTCACGCATTGTTTGTACAATTTATCTACAAATTAAGAAGTTTCAAGCTTACAACAAAATTAAAGAACATAATATATAGCTTGATAATAGAAATATTCAGCATATATATATATATATATATATATTACTTAGATCACTAGCTTAATAATAGATTAGTTTAAAAGATTCAACAGCTTAGTATAAATTCCGTAATTCTTCATTAGTGTATTTTATCGAGTATTCAGTTAGTAATATGATAGGTTTGACTTTTTGTTTTCTTTAAATCTTTCCCTACAGCTTTCTATTACTTTCTAGACAGCCAAACACCTTGACAAATATCCCTACTGCCCAAATTTCTTTCCAAAGTTACACATGCTGTTTATTTGTCGCCAAACTCAATTGTAACCAACAGAGCTAATAGGCATCGATGATTTTAAATTTTATGTATTATAAATTAACTGACCAATATATTTTATATGCTTATGTTTGTCATCAAACTTACCTATAATTTTATGATTTTAAATTTGTACATATTGGACAGTTAAGCTATTAACTCCGTTGGTTAAAATTTTAAAAGAATCTATGAAATAAAAAAAATTATTGGTCAAAATTTAAAATCACAATGGCCTATTAGCTCAATTAGTTAGAGGGTTGTGCTAATAATGCGAATAAAAGTAATAAATATTTTTTTCAAGAAAAAAATTGTTAATTGTGGATCCATTAAACTAAGTTGAAGATTTGCCCAAATAAAAGAAACATTTTTCATTTAAATATTGACCAAAAATAGAAAAATAATGCTCCAAAAATTTTAAGAAATTATTAAGAGAATGATTTTCACCCTTGCAAAAAAATACAATTATTTAAATTAAAAAATATTTATGAATATTGAAATAGTATTTGACACTGCGATGACG
This sequence comes from Trichilia hirta, assembly GCA_035221805.1. NCBI lineage: Eukaryota > Viridiplantae > Streptophyta > Magnoliopsida > Sapindales > Meliaceae > Trichilia > Trichilia hirta. The sequence goes on along the minus strand of JAWDEX010149936.1, from coordinate 15,719 downwards.
ATATAATATAAATATGTATGCATGAAATCTCCTTTCGAAATTGAGAAATCATGTAATCTACGAAAGATGATTTTTTTGAACAGATTTGTGGGTGAATCCAAAAAACAAATAAATAAAATAAAATAAAATAACGTATCCATTAATTAAATGATTGAGGCACGATATGACCATACTCGGATTTAGTGGAGGTCCATATCATATCGAAATCCAACTCATGGCTGGCATTAATGCACGAAACAATATTTAATATTTTGTAGTACAGTCAAAGGAATTCCGGTAGCAAATAATTAAGATGGAAAAATTAAATAATTGTTTTATGGAATGACCGTTTTTCAAGTTTTTAAAATTATATAGTATGCATCTATTAATATTATTATTATTTTAAAGTAATCTCTAAGAGCATATATTTATAAATAAAAATTAATAAAGATAAGAGAATTAATGGTGATAAAATGTGACTCCATTTTGATTTAATACATAACATTCAAATTCAGTTTGATTTAATACGTGATGCCCGTCCTGTGCCGAATTTTTTTTGACCTAATATTTCGATATCCCTCTATTTCTTTTAAAAAAATTACTCGATCTCTCTTATGATAAAAAATTTTGTATTTTCGTTTTATTAAATTTGTATTTTAAAAAAAAAATAGAAAGATATCTAAATATTAAACAAAAAAGAAATAAATCATTCACAACTTTTGTTATATTAAACTCTTTTCGTATTGTATCACCTCGGAGCTTGACCTTAGAGAACCAACCAAAGGCTGAGCAGTAATATTTGTTTACCTTTTATATGTGTTTGATAAAACTTTTAACTATTTTTATAACAATTGAGAATCAATCACAAACTTGTATTGTTGGGATACACGTCAAGTTCCATTATGATGGTACACACGTTGATGTTCGTAAAGGGTAGTTAAATCAAGAATTCTTTTTAAAAAATAAAGTCTATAGCTTTGGTCTTGCCTTAAATAAATTATATATAAAAAAATATTAACTTGTATTAAATGAGTTTTCGGATCAAAATGAAAAAGCTTAACAAACCTTACCAATAATAGTGTAGCTTACGTGCACGAGCATCACGCTAAACTCCCCTTTCAATTTCTCCATCTCCATGTGAGTTGCCATTCATCGAAGATACTTTCTTTCCATAATTAACAAAGAATAAAAATAATAATATATTATTGCATAGAATTGATTAATTAGTTTCTCCTTAATTTAATTTTCTTTCTCTCCGAACAGTACTATATTGTAGTCTTTCTTTGTTATTTCTGTAAACTCCCTTGAAACATGATCTTCAGCAGCAAAACCTCTGCAATATTTTCTTTCATTTTTATCTTCATCATTTCCCTTCATTTCTTCCCGTTTACGAGCAGCAGTTCAACTCATGATCAGCTTGCACCGGCTCTGTATGTTTTCGGAGATTCTCTGTTCGACAGCGGCAACAACAATATTCTCCCGACGATTGCTAAGGCAAATTACTTCCCCTACGGTGATGATTTTGTTAATAAAAGCACAGGAAGATTCACGAATGGGAAAACTTTGCCAGACTTTATAGGTATGCATGCAATGTATAAGCTGATTTACAATCCATATTTATTATCAACCCAATAAGAACTATATCTATTATGAACTATTATTTAATGGTAATTAATTTTTTTTTTTCAATTAGCTGAATTTCTGGGGCTTCCATATTCTCCACCCAGTCTGAGTATACATAACGACTTACCACTTACTGGGTTGAATTATGCATCCGGGTCATGTGGTATTCTACCAGAAACTGGACGTACAATTGTAAGTAGATAGATTATTTCTTAATTTATTTTTAATTTATTCTATTCAATCTGGGTGAATCTGAATGGATTAATCGAATAACAAAAAATTATATTTGGTATATATATATTTTTTAGAAAATAATGTTGAGCCTACAAATCTTGCTTATAACAAATGCCTTAAATGTGGAGGATAACATATTATATACAGCATATTTATATTATCTTTCTTCTTTTTTATCACTATAAACAGATAAATTTTATCTATTAACATGGAATTATTTTATAATTTTATTTATAGATTGGAATTAAGCCTAAGTTTTTGTATTCCTTGGTATAATATTTTTAAAAAATAATATAACCTTCCTATATAAACTTCTACATAAATTAATAAATTTTATTAATAATTACGCACAAATTTATATTTTTATAAATTCTGAATTACATAAGTAATTGATAAATATTATATATAGGTAATAGAAATAAATGCTATGTATAAACTTTTATAGAAACTCTATAAATACTTGATATATTACAGTTGTTTTTTACATATTTCATATTTTTTAAAGAAATAAAAAATGAGAATAATTTGTATTAAAATCTCGCGGCTGCCTTTATAGCCTTTCAAAGCTAAATTAAACACAGCCCCCAAATTTTAATTATACGTGCAAATAAATTTTTGGTAATTGTCAACTCTTAATCCCACTGGCATTAATTAGTTGTTACTGATCATATGCTTTCATTAATTATTAAATCGATACATTGAAACTATAAGAAGATATTATATATATTGTAAAATAAATTTTAAAAAAATGTATGGCTTTAATTCAGGATCATGTGTTTCATAGTAATAACAATAGCAGTTGTAACAGTTTAACACGTTCATTAAACATAAGAATCTTTTAAATTTTTAATTGATACTTGTATGTACGTACAGAACACGAAATTTATGCGATCATGTATTCGAATTTATAGTGTGTTTTGAAAATTATAATTTATGGTATATTTTTTATTGACGAAGTTAGAATATACAATGTGGATGTGACAAGTAGCTTAGCACTGACTACAATATGTTATTAATAACATTTTAATAATAAAATAATAAAATTAATTATTATTATAATATCAGGATATAATAATTTGTATCCCAATTTTGTAATTGGAATGCTATTGATTGAATAATTATTGTCATATTTTCTTATAAAATAAACTATGGAGTATTATATTGCAAATGCATATTGATGAAATTTATTTATTAATGTAGATAAAATTGCTGAGTTGTAAACATTAAATATTATCTTTTAATTTTACCTTTTAATTATTATATTGCATAAAATTAATCAATATAAATTAAAAATTTAAGTCTAGATAGATAGATAGATTAAATTAACTAATTAAGGGATGTTTTTGCAGGGGAAATGCTTGAATTTAGAAGAACAAGTGGGTTTATTTGCCGGAACTTTGAAGTCGCTGCAAAAAAAATTTAAAAGCACCGAAGAACTTTGGAATTATTTATCGAAATCGATATTCTTAATCTCTGTTGGCAGTAATGATTACCTAGGAAATTATCTTGATACCTTATTTTTCAAAACCAACAGTCGTTATGATCCAAGATCATTTGCTCAATTGCTTGGAGACAAACTCTCCCAACAACTTGAGGTAATTCTGTCTCTTACTTTTAACACACACTCACATACTTGAATTGGTACTTAGCATTAAAAATATTTTTTAATTTTATATTTTAACTGTTGAATTGTATAAAATTAAGGAAAATTTGATTTGCTATGCATGTGCAGAGGCTATATAACTTGGGAGCAAGGAAAATAGTGATGTTCGAGATCGGTCCGATAGGGTGCATACCTTCAATTACAAGAAAATATAAGCACAATGGACAATGTGTTGAAGACAAGAACCAACTTGTGTCTCATTTCAACAATTTGCTCCCTGCAATGCTAAGAAACTTGACATTAACTCTCAAAGGCTCCAGCTTTGTTAATGGTCACGCTCATTGGCTGGCCTATGATGTTGCTATAAATCCTTCCAAGTACGGTAAGCCTCAAAAATTCTCAGAAAATAAGAGTTGAAGAGCAAACAAAAAAGTAGTATATAAGTAAATGATCATTTTCTTCCCATTTTTTAATCTAATATCCCGATATTTCTGATTTCTTTAAAAAGTACCGAACACCCCACTAACATTACAAACTTAATAGAATAAAATCCTTTATAGGTGATGTTGGATACTTTTGAACAAAAAATAGGAATTTATCGAGATCAAAAAGCAGAGAAAACCGTCATTGCCTCATATATATATACATAATTTCCTTTTAATATCTTGTTTTACATATCTATATATATAAGAACTTTTGCAATGCTCACAGGTTTAACGGATACAAGCAATCCATGTTGTACTGCTTGGTTCAATGGGAAATCAGGGTGCATTCCATTTCTAAAGCCATGCAGTAAGGCAGATAAACATTATTTTTGGGATGGTTATCATCTTACAGAAGCTGTGTATTCAGTCTTAGCATCACACTGTATCAACGACAAAGCAGTTTGTATTCCTTTCACATTAAATCAGCTTGTAAAAATGTAAAGAAATACCGAAACAACGATACAAAAAATCAGTATGATTCATTCGTATACACGTATCCTTACCCAAATATTTTTTATAGTCGTATTCTAGAATGAGCAGTGCTATATGTGATCTGAATTAATTTCAGGTATATGTTCTCTGATTAAATATATGTAGATGTTCTTTTAATTTTACAAATTTAATATAGACAACTCTACCAAATTTAATTGTTGAATATTTTCATATAAATTGATTAAAAATTTATCAAAATATAAGATACATAAGATTTTTTTTTTTTTTAGTTTTTCATGAACTTATTCTTTAATTAGTTATTGTTGGTATTCATTATTTATAGAATGGTCGTTTTTCTTTTATATAATGATTGAAATTTAAATTTTAATGGTAATTTAGCAGCAACGACAACCGTAACAACAACAATAATTATTTCCCGGTAATTTTGAATGAATTAAAAGCCAACTATGAATTTATTTATTGTGGGATTATTGGTGCAAATATGATGAATTACAAGTCATCCTCACCTCGCGACATTATGCTTGCCAAACTTTGGTCAATGAATTTAAAAGTGTGTTGAAAATATTTTTTTAATAATTTTTTCAATATATATCTCATATATTTAAGTTGAAGGCTTATAAAAGATAACAAATTCTGATTAAATGTACAAAATTTAAAATAAATAAAGCGGAGAATTATCAAAATAAATATTTAATATAATTAAAAACTTAGAAAGTTAAAAAAAGATTCTAAATATGATTAACATTTTAATGATTGTACAAATAATATAATCTAAATTAAAACATTAAGTTAAAAATAACATCATAGAGAGAGAGAGAGAGAGAGAGAGAGAGAGAGAGAGAGAGAGAGATCAAACTAAATAATT
>JAWDEX010149936.1:0-10467 GCA_035221805.1 Trichilia hirta | reverse complement strand
TGTTTTAGGAGGGCAAATGCTTGTATTTAGAGGAACAAATGGATTTATTTGACGAAACATTAAAGTTGTAAAATAAATTTACAAGCTCCGAAGGGCTTCCGAATTATTTGTCCAAGTCGATATTCATAATCTCCATTGGTAGTAACGATTACATAGGAAATTATTTCGATACATTATTATTAATACAAACAAACGTTAAGATCCAACATCATTTGCTCAATTGCTTGTAGACAAGCTCTCCCACCAGCTTGAAGTAACTCTCTCTCACTCTCGTTGTATAAACATAGTAAATTTGTGCTTACTGTATATTTTTAAAATGATTTTTTAGAATAAAAAACAATTAAAATAATGACTATAGATGCATGAAACTTTTGAAATGGAGATTTTAAACACCACAGGTTTAGGCTACTTGGGTGCCTGGTAGAGGGTTTTGGCGTCCTCCTCCTTTGATAAAACCACCATCTCGCCTCCTTTCGGATGACCTGCAGATGCAAAGAACAATCATAATGACATCAGCTTTTCAACAAACAAAAATTCGATGCTTAAGTCAAATACTTAAAATTTAGAAGGTAGTAATGCATGTAATAGCAAGGTTCAAGGTTGTTTAGATTTTTACTGATACCATTAAAGATAGAAGGATTGATTTTTTTTACATTAAAGGTGCAAAATAGTAGAAGTTTTGAACCCTTGAAACATTGGTCATCATCTATATTTATGGTTCTCGAAAACGTGTCTTTTAAACCTTTTCACGTGGGGACATAAGAGGATCAGAATGACCAATATTTTTAAAAGGATTTACATGTAATTTTTGAATAATAAGTTATCCTGTGATAATTACCTATGAGCCGATTTCAGCCCAATAATTACTTCATAATTTATTGCTTCACATGCAATCAAATCATACGAAAATCTTAAATATAGCCTACAGGATTGGAGGTTTATATAAAACCTTAGAGTTTCCAACGTTTTTATTTTGTAATTTTCTATTTTTATTTTATGGTTTTATCCTTTTGATTTGATAGATTATAACCATTAAGGCTAACCTCATGACCTCTACGTCAGAATTTCATTCTAGGGGTCAGCGTAGAATTTGCCTTTTAGCTGTTGGCCAGCCCCAGATAGCCCTGACCGTAACTTAGTGGCCAGATACCATACTTGGCATCGGTATCTTGATCTTGGAACAAACAATAGGATTTTCCTTTACCACATATACTTTGCAAAAATAAGTTTGACATCAGAGTTGGGTACTGTTCTTGGCATCTATAGTGGAATTTGTTTCCCATGTTACTAAAGGAACAATTCTTGAACAATATCAGATAATTGACCACTTGACTAGAGGATGTGTCACAACTTTAGAGTGGGGTTACTATTATTATTATTAGAAATGGGATTTATTTTCTATGTTATTAAGTCACTTCGAATATTATCAAATATTGATCGTTTGAGTATAGCGTTGATGTCACAACCTCTAAGCTTGGGACGGGGTTTGTTTCCTATAAGGTCAATCAAATAATTTTGGACGACTGAAATTTGTCTTCTGATTGTTGTAACGTCAGTGTTGTGACCTTAGGATCAGATTATTGACCCAGGGACTGGTAAAAATTACTGAAATAATTGTGCTCTTAATTTTTACCCCAGACAAGTGGTATTAGAGAAAAATTGAAAAATGATTTTACACCCTTTAACGTTTTTAAATTACAATTGTTGTAAAATAAAAAGTTTAGATATCAAATATAAATTTTATTAAAAATTTTGAATTATTAAATATTTTTTTCAATTATACTTTCAAATCACAGCAATAGCACCATAATTCTAAATCAAATTATAATCTTCTTATGAATTCAGAATTGGAATTGGTTTTCGATAAGGCAATCATAAACATATGATTAGTAAGGCAACAGTGAATATAATTTAAGAAAACTGGTTGTTTATAATAAAAGCAGACTTAATGTACAGACCTAAGTATTTATAATATCCTAAAGTTTCTTTGTTATTAAAAGAAACCTACATTTGCTTGTTCTTATCGTCATAAACATATACTGTATAGGTTCACTTTCTGTTAATTAGGGCAAAATTGTGAGCCTGTCCAGCTAATTAAACAAAAATAACTCAATGTCTTAACTAAATTAATATTCAGTGCCGAGGTTCATGATTGTTGATTGGAGGCTTGTGGCGAGGATTTGACATTCCTTTGTAATCTTTCTGCATCAGGTTCTCGAACTCTTTCGTCTCAATAAGAAGCCTTTGTGTTTCATCTTTAAGATCAGAATCAAGAGGCTCTTGGGCAACGCAATTTTCAGACATGGAAGAGCTTTCCAAGCTGGCTGCAGTTTTCACTTTCTTGGAATCTTGAGGCTGTATTCGTTTGGAGTTCGAGAGAGCAAAAACAGCTGGCTTACTCTTAGGTATTGCATTGCTTGCAGGTTTCAATGTCTTTCGGTCCAACATGTTGATATTCTTCTGTTTGTACGAACATAAAGTAGTGTTAAATGTTAGATAGTCAAGTACAGTAAACTTTAATTTAATTGTGAATTGTGTTGATTTCCTGCCACAAAAAGATTCCTTAATGTTTAGGGTTTTCTTGTTGGGTAAAATCACCTTTTACAAATTTCATTTGAGAGAGAGAAAGAGAGAGAGAGAGAGACACACACACACACACAAACTTTGTGTTCTGTGTTGTTTGTGCGTATGCGAGAGCGCATGTGAAAGAGAAAATAGATAATCACCTGATTATCATATTGGTGGTGATAGGATCTTTCAAGAGACTCTTTTGAAGCTTCAGTACTTCTCTTTCCTGCATTAAAGGGAACAAATATCTATGATAAGCCATTATTTAACTTCTTCTACCACAACCCAAATAATATATCCAAAATTTTGCAATAGAAAGATAGTCTTACAAGTTGCTAATATTGAGCATATATACGAAAATCCATTTTATATGTACAAAACAAAAGAGTTTCTGCCAAACACAGTGGTATAATACATATAATCCTATAGGTTGCTAGGACATTTAATATGGCTACCAAGCTTAGCAATAAGGAAGACAAAATTAGGGATAATCCCTAAAGGCTTTCACTGAATTTTACTCAATTATGTTTAGGAGGGTGGCATCTAGGCCCAGGATAATCAGAATTAAAAGCTACAAAATCAGCAGCTGCACTATTCAGCTTATTACTATGACTACTTTTATCATCAAATTTCCTTTTACACGTAAATCTCCTCTCCCTTAATAGTCAAATTTTCCATCAGAGTTACTTGCACCTGAAATCTTCCAATTCTTTAATTTTTCCATCCCTTTTGTCTCCTTTTCATATTCTTTCCAAAGAATACTTGCAGCCATTTTCCTTCCTTGAAGCCATAGTTTCCTCATGCTGATGCCGGCCATAACACCATGATCATCAACAAGTTCCTATATGTTTTATGTTTTTAGGTTAACTAATAAATTGAAACAATAAAAAATGATCGAAGTTAAGCGATTAGCTAAAATTTAATACAACAAACTTAGCATACCTTTCGATCACTCGCTGAAAGCCCATTTGTAGCAGGTGCTTCATCTAATTACAGAAGGATAAAAAAACTTAGATTATAACCGCTGAACCTGTGAACTTTCACCAAAATTAATGGAGGAGAAAGTATTATCTTACCTTCAGCTAGTGCAGAAGGGAAGTCCCTTGCTCCAAGCATAACAAAGAGAAGCCCTAATACGATGCTTAGTAACCTTACGTTCTCCATTTTTTGTTGAGATTCTTCTGTACTTTTTCAGAGAGCTAGTCTGTATTCTGTTGCTCAATGAAATCAAGAGAGGAACCTTGATAACTTAGTGTAAGCGTTATAAAGAGAGGTCTTCAAACCAAGTCAAAGATAGCTAGAGTTCTGACACCTACCTACACATAAAATATTTTTCCTGGGCACAGGCAGAACGCACGCAGAACTATATCAATAATTTAAAAACTCAGAAATTAAAATTAAAATAATTATCATATAAAAAAAAAAATGGAAACAGTGTTCTGTTTCCATTTGAATTTGGTTTCATCATGGATTGAACGGGTCCATTTCGGCGTGGCCTCGAGGTGTACTATTAATATTGTCTCAAAAAGAAAGCATATATATGTATTTAATTTTCCATGCATACAATTATATATACATGCAAATACAGAATGTCTGCGAAAATTACTTAGTTTTATCATATTTAATAAACAATCTAGAGATTTCTCTGCAGCGACATCATGAATAGTCAATCAACATCGTGCTATTTTGAGAGCACCTTTCTCATTTTCTAAATGAAATATTAATTTACCTACAGTCGAGCTGGCTGACTGATTATTGTTTGGCATATCTGTACTCTACATATAGCTTTATAGCTTATTTGTTAATAAAATATAATTAATAAGGTTTAATTTTCATTAAAATTATGACTTGAAGCTTCATTAAGTTATTTAATATCGGAAATAGTTAAGCTTTTATTTTGAATATATTTTAAATAATGGGGTCAAAGTTTACAGAGGTCTCAGTCAGAGATTCGGTCGAATATTATAAAATCAACAATTGAATTGGTATGCATTGGATAACCCTACATTCGGGTTAAGCAAATGTTTTCTAATCTCCTTCTTATTCCTAAACAAAAATAAAATAAAATAAGTTATGTCTTAAAATCTTTTTGTTAATCATGAATGGACAATCTATTTGTCAAATTGCTCCTAATTAATGCGATAATCTTTCAAAGTATATATGAATTATGAAATATATTTTAAGTATTCTATTTTTACAATTGTATATAGTATTATTTTTTAAATTATCATAGTGGAGTTAGTAAAAATGAATACTTACCTTTAACTTATAAGTGTATATTCAATTTATTTATTTATTTAACAAATTTTTATTGTCTTGACGAGAGAAAAATGGAAGAAACTTCCGTATATATAAGTGATAAAGCACATATTTATAAATATAAATTATTTTAATTAAAAAAAATAAAGTTAGAATATTCTTTTAATTAATGAAACTTGAGGGAAGGAGAATCACAAAACATAGTTCCCAAAAAGAAAGCATGCATGGGCACAAAATTAAGAGATGTGTGGAACATGGCAAGTGATTATGCATAGAGTTTCTAAATCTAATTATTATTATTATTATTATTATTATTATTATTATTATTATTATTATTTGTTGATGTCATAATCGAAACCTTATATGAGGGGATATTGATACTAATACTCGAATTTATGAATTAAAAATATTTATTATATCAAAAAAAATTTATTTTACTTAAAATTTTTTAATCCGTTGATAAGTCGCCTCTCTTATATAAAACAAAAAATTTAAAATATTGATAAAAAAATTTGAACTAGGGACATTTTTATTGTAATTATCCTATCAATAACACTTGAGCTAATAATATTTATATGAAAACTATAATAAATAAGTCCCTAATTCAAATTCTCTCTCCAACACTTTAAATCCGCCAATTACATCAACATTATTATTATTATTATTATTATTATTATTATTGTTATTATTATTATTAAATAATAATAAGTTTATTGTTATGATTTTAGAACACAAGGGCGTGTCCTCCATTCTCCAACTGATCCTCGTGATTTTCCCTTGAGAAGAGTGCTAGGTGTGCTGCCAAGTCGGTTTTAAAGTTTCCTCGTTTTATTTAATATTTATGTAATTTTAATGTCCCAAAAAGAGATTTTTATTTTTTAGTTATTATTTTATTGAAAATATTTGTATTTTGTTGAAATTCAAACCTAATAATCTTTTAAGCAGAAAAAAATTAGTAACAGGAAAAGAAAACTTTGAATTATCTAATAGAAAAAAAATTACATAAATGAAGAGTTATTAGTTTGAATTTAAAAAAATATGAGCGTCCTCAAGTAAATTTTAGTTTTTTGATAACACAATAATACATCTATTTAATTCTTCTTGAATTTTGATATAATTAATTAAAATTTTTATTTTTCTCTTCAAAAATATAATTTAATTGAGTTTACTTTAATTTTAAAAATAAAATTTTTAATTTATATTTACGAGTGAAGTAAGTGAGATAAGATTGAGTTAGGAAATATAAACGAAAATATCAAAATTTCTCGTACTTTGTTTTTAATAATCATTCATTAAATCATTATCTATGAAAAAAAGGAATTGCATTCTTACATCTACTTCTTTTCATTATTTTCTCTTTTTTGTTTCTTTTTTCGATATGGGCTTCACAATTTGATCATGCCGCACTCAATTCGCAATATTTGCTCTCAGTTCAACGCTACTCTTTCACATAAGGAGATTAGTACAAGCAATACTGTGTAAGTGTTCTTGCTCTTACTTCAGTGCTCTTCTTGCTTTCCTTCTTCAATTCTCACAAATTAATTAGGAAGAGATGTTTTTTAATGTATTTTTTTAGCATCACAAACTAGACTTGGATACATAGAGGGCAAGTATGGTCCCATTTACCACAGGTATGTCTTTTAAGTCTTAATTAACTCTTCATTGTATATTTGTAATTAGTACTAATCCACCATTAATTAACAAGATGGTAGTGATTATGGTCTCTCGGAGTTTAGGATTTGTATCAATCGTGTATGGATTTTGAGCTTTTGATTTTGAGCGTGTTAGTAACAAAGATACCATTATTTCCAATGGCATCCTAATCATCAAAGCTAAGCAGCCAACCTTGTAAAAACATTTTAAATAATCCCATCAAAGCACCAAGAAAAGTAGACTGAATAGATTACTAGTTATTTGGGATTGGGAGGCCATACGGTTAAACTTAATTAGCCCGTATTTTGGATGACTTTACCTAAAAATATCCTTCATCTTGTTAATTGTAGAATCAAAATGACAACAAAAAATGACCATGCAAACCTTTGGGACAAGTTTTTAAAGTACGTTAAGAAAACAGTACAATGGTCGTAAATGCAGATTTAAAACAAACAGTAACAGTTAGCGACTTCCTCTTCAATATAACAAACAGGAAACAGAGAATTTCTTTTAACTAACTAGAGAAAAATTAGGTATGAAGAAATCGTTATTTCTTTGCATTTTGATTAGACAGAGCTTCTTATGAATGCTAATCATGGACAAGTATGTAATGGTACTCCTCTAACACCGGCCATGTTCATCTTTGGTGACACTTTGATTGACAGTGGAAACAACTACATATAATCAGACGCACGAGCAAACTATTTTCCTTATGGGATTCATTTGGCTATCCTACTGGACGCTTCTGCAACGGCCATACTGCTGCTGATTACTCAGGTCTTTCAAGATATATAAATAAATATTCCTCATCTCATCTTGAAAGGGAGTCGCAGTCATGTGTTTTGTTACCTCACCTTTTTTAAACCATCTGGCTCGCCGCCTCGGTTTGCCATTGATTCCAGCATAACTATCAATTCTATTAAACGGAGGGAACATCTTGAATGGACTCAGCTGTGCGTCAGGTGCAGCTGGGATTCTTGAGACTTCATTTTCATTTCATTGCAATGGAAAAGCTAACTGATTCAGGATGTCAGATGGTTTAACTGTTTTCATGTAGTTAATGCAACTGCATAATCTTCCCTCTGATAAGCGAACAAAAACAAGTTCACACCCTTCAAATATTGCAGAGTTCCAAGTGTGGATAATAATAACATGAGAAATAAGTAATTTAAGTGCAGAAAAAGACTAGGCAGGTGACTCGCACGTCACCGTTTTGTTTAGTTTCTGTATGCCTCTTAGAAATTAACTCCTGCCCTCCATTCGGTAAATAACACAACTCAATATATTGAAGGTGCAATATTCAAAAATTTGCTAAGGTAATACTTCATTCAGGGAGCAAGGATAGCATTAAGAAGACAGGTATCACTGTTCGAGAGGACCATCTTGCAGCATCTACCACCACTTTTCCAAATCCTAACGAGCTGAATCAGTACATAACCAAGTCATATTCCTGAATAACATAGGCTTCTCATTAACATTATGACAGCAACCAAATCTATGGGGGTGAAGAATTTGCAGATCTCCTCTCATTAACCTTATATGTTTATGGTGTAAGTTTCTCTTATAACATATTTTGTCATATGGAATTCTACGTCATGCCTTGGAGATGGTTGAAAAGGCATAGCAAAATCCTGAACTCAGGAAAGGATTAGAATGTACATTGACTTTATAAACATCCATATATACATCTAACTGGAAAGTGACTTCGCCTCCACCAAACTCCATACATTTTCTGAAGGTAATAAAATATCAACCAATATCAGGTCGTTAGACGTGACGCAGCGCTGTCAGAAGGATATGAACGGCATGCAGAAAAACCAACCTGAATAACATCAGAAGGAGCGTACACATCGTCAGAATTAGCCTAAACAGAGCAACCTTGAACTTGATGCCTGCACTAATGGACTACCCAATATTCATCCTGGCTGCATGGGATTAAATTCTCCCAACTACACACTAGTCATATTACAAAACCTGCTTGAAAAAGAGAGTAAAGTGGTAAAGAAAATTACATAGATTCCAAATTTATTACAATGAACATATTATATTGGTGGTTCATGCAATGATACACCTGAAGGGAGGGATTTCTCCTTTATTGTTGCGTCTCCTTTGTTGAAAAAGTGGGGCCTTTGTTACAAACCAGACCACCTTTTGGCAAATGATACATTTCTTATTTTAAAAATTAATGCATTAATGATTCAATCCAAACATAATTTTTCACAACTAGAAATAACAGTTGGCATGAACGTTTCTTTTATGCTGCCTGATCACCAGTTCAGATGTATTTACTCCACCAGCTAACAAAAAGATACAAATGTTGCAACCATCAACTTGGATTATCTAAGCACTTATCAATTCCTTTTAAATCTCCAGATGAAAAACATATTATCAAAATTATGCTATGGCACCCATTAAACCTGGCTGCAAACACAGCTTCTTGTGGTGATGTGGGGTATGGAGAGAGTCTTACCTGCCTTCCCCTGCAGCATCCATGTGCTGTCAGAAATCAACAAATCTTCTGGGATTCTTTCCATCCAACCCAAGCCATTAATGCAATTATTGCTGGGAGCTGCAACCTCAACTTTTCAACCACATAAGACCCAAAAAGCATAGATGACCTGGCAGGACTACAGAGGAAAGAAAAAAGAAAAGAAGGAATCCATCGCATAAGAAGCCTGTGCTCCTATTAGTATCATGTTTTTAACGGGAACGGTGCCATGGCACTGAGGCCTTATTTAAATTTATCTACAACTTATTATTTTTTTAAAAAAATTATTTATTAAAAAAAATTTAACATTTATAAAAATTACTTAATTTTATTTTAAAAAAATCACTTTTTATCACAAAATTATTTGATTTAACTTTTAACTTTTTACATATTTATAATATTTTTACCTAATTATTCTTAAATTTTTTAAAATTATGTGAATTTAACGAAAATATAATTAGAATAATTTATCATAAAAATTTGATAATATTAAAAGTACTTTTAAAAAATAAAAAAAATAACTTCTTTTTTTTATTTTTGGCTTTTAACTTATTTTAAAACAAAATTTTTTTTTAAAAATTAAATTAAATAAATTTTAATATGATTTTTAACTTATAAGAAAAAATAGTTTTTGTAAATCAATTCAAGCAAGACCTGAGAGAAATATTTATGCATTATCATATTATCAAATAGAACTTTAGGAAACCAAATCTGTAGAACACGTTTATTATTCCATAAATAAGATAATTGTAGTTCGTCTAACTATTAACTATATGACCTGATCAAAAGAAGAAATAATAATTTGTTAGAATAAAGAGAAACAGCAATGCATGTAGCTTTATAATAAAACAACGGCCCTGAGCTAGTGGAGAAATTAAAGCAATCAAAATGACTATAGATCAAATTCCTCGCTAAAAAAGAGTCATTTGTAAGAGAACAAAGATAGAAGATCAAATCAAATCACCCTGCCAATGAAACACCCAATCTCACAAAAAAGGCTCTTGGTGCTGCTTCAAGTATGAAGAAAACTCCCCTTACATTATTAACAGGAGAAGAATGACAGTCAAAATAGCAGTCCATCCAAAAAAATATGATAAAAAAATCAACAGAGGCATCCCTATCTTACCCATCAACGAAGAGGTCTCCAAGCTTGATGTGATTAAGACTAGGATACTTGAGTATACCCCTTTGACCATCACAAACAGTTTCAAGTAAATTTCTTAGTGTATTTGATGAAGGAAAAATGACCATTCAATATCCACCATGTGCTCCCTGACCATTGAAAGGATTCTTTACGCATATCTTGGGCAACTCATGCAAATTTGAGAAGAAAAATATGTTTTAAAGAAAAGAGACAAGAGGTCTAAGTGAAACAAAAGATAATCATTTACATGAAAGAATAAATGCAGAAAACCCACAACTTAACTGACATAGTTTCAAGATACATGAAACAAGAATCAACACCAAAAAATCATATAAACAAACCAACATGATAAATA
>JAWDEX010149879.1:0-23042 GCA_035221805.1 Trichilia hirta | reverse complement strand
GGCAAAAATGCATGGTGGTAACGAACCAATGATATTCGCTACTCCTTACAGCCCTAAAATAGACCCAAGGATCTCTACTAGGCCCAAGTGCATTACGGTGGACCTACAATCTCAACTTGATGAGATCAGATCCCGAGATTACAGTATTCGACCTGCGAACCCCTAGATGATCGAAAGTTGTATCAAGAAGATATTACAAGAAATTGAGATCAGAGGAGCGAGGGCTAGCCTGCTAAGGAGCGAGGATGAAAAGTTTGAAATAGATAAATGTGGTGATTTCCCTTTTATCAGGAATATAATGAAATTGACTATCCTTAAAAAGTTTAAAATACTTAGAAGATCGATCCCACACTGCATCTGGATATTTTTAGAAAATGATACATATTCAAAGGCTAAGCGAACTTCAGATGTGTCGGTTATTCTCGCTAACGTTAGAAGGACAGCCCAGGGTATGGTTTAAAAGCTTCCCGAAGGGCACCGTTGAAAATTTTTGATAATTAGACCAAAGCTTTGTGAAAGAGTTTTGAGACACTATAGAAATAGCCCGTAGCACAAGCGCCCTCCTCTTATTGCGGCAAGGCTCCGTCGAGAGCCTCTAGAGTTTTATGACAAGATATCAAGAAGAAGTAATACAGTTGAGGGCTTTTCACCATTCATTAGCATTGAAAAGATTGAGGAGAGGGCTCCGAGTAGAAAGAGGATGGTACGCCATCAATAAGTGGTTTGTCACCACGTACAAAGTAGCCCGAAGAGAGCTTTTCAATGAAATAGACATCGAGTATTCTTGAAGAAGCAAGAGAAAAGGGTTAATCGATCGGAGCAAGATGACAAGGAGCTTTTCTCGAAGAGAGACTCAAGGAAACATGAACATGCTAACTGAAATGACCGAAGCAATAGACAACTCTGACCGCCCCGATAAAGAGACATGGTAAAAAAGCCAGCCCCAGATAGAGAGCGGCACCAAGCGGGGAAGGCGAGCAAGAAGAATTTCGTTTAATTAAATGTTTTTCTCTTGCAAGCTTGGCAATATACAAAGGACAACGAACTTTATATGACAGAGTCGACCCCGATCAAGTCCAAAAGAGCCAGTATTTTAGGCGATCGATTTTGTGATTATCACGAGTATTATGGGCACAGCACCGATAGTTATTTTTATTTAAGGGAACAAATTGATCTCTTGATAAAGAATTAATACATAGATCAATTACTGGCCAATTTCGAGAGCGAAGGATCCCGCTAGGTCAAGAAGCATCGAATTATAGTGATATTAGGTGGGCTCACCCTGACGGAGAGTTCAAACAATTTTCAAAAAAACTATTTAAAATACTCACTGCCAAATTTCAGTAATGATTTTCACATCATGAACGTTCGAGAGACCAAAAAGCCAATGATCGCATTGGTACTAATAATGTTTATCGATGCGGACGAAGTGGGAGTGCATTATCTCCACGATGATGCCTTAATAGTTATAATGGGGATAGGAGGAAAGGAAGTCAATCGAATCCTCATTAATACAGGAAGTTCTACAGATATCATTTTTAAAGACATCCTCGATGCCTTTGGGAATAAAGGATATGAGACTAGGAGACCCAGAGTCTATATTACACGATTTCAGGAAATCTTTTGTCACGCTCCTAGGTAAGGTGTCATTACCTGTAACTAGGAGACAAGTCACAACAGAAAACCACCATGATCGAGTTTCAGATGATAGACTTGTCAATGTCTTATTTTATCATTTTGAGTCGACCATTCCTTCGGGCCACCAAAGTAGTAGAAAATATCCACTATCTCAAGCTCAAGTTTCAGGTCGGTAACGAGATTAGCACAGTAAGAGAAAGTCAGATGAAAGCTCGATCATGTTTCGCGATCTTTTTCAAGTCCATTCACTACATTCATAAAAGAAGTCGAGAGTTAGAAAATGGAAACACTAATGACGACAGAGCAAAACAGGCTAAAGCAGATCAACGGGAAGGTAATCAGGTCCCGTCTAAAGATGACCCCGCCTTTGAATCTGCAGAAAAGTTGAGAAAATTAAATATAGATAATTTTGACCCCCAAAAGATTGTCCGAGTCAGCACACACCTCAGCTTTGACTAGACCCAGATGTTAGAAGAATGTCTGCAACAGAATAAAGGCGTATTCGCATGGAGTCATAGCGATATGCTTGGGGTAGACCATCAGATCAGCATTCACAAACTGGCAATACGGCCTACAAGCAAACTTGTAGGACAGAAAATAAGGGTTTTCAATCAAAAAAGGAGACAAACTATTGACAAAGAGGTCGACAGACTCTTAAAAACTGGGTTCATCAGAGAGGTTCACTATCCTGATTGGGTAGCTAATGTGGTAATGGTAAGGAAGATGAATGAAAAGTGGAAAATATGTGTAGATTTTATCGATTTGAATAAGGTATGTCCAAAAGATAGTTTTTCTTTACCTCGGATTGATCAGCTGGTGGACGTCACGGTAGGGTATCAACTCTTGAGTTTTATGGATGTTTTCTTCCGGTACAATCAAATAGCTATGTACCCTCTCAACGAGGAAAAAACTTCTTTTGTTATTGATCAATGATTATATTACTATTACATCATGCCATTTAGTTTGAAAAATACGGGTGCCACCTTTCAGAACTTGGTCAACCGAATTTTTAAACCTCTCATCGGCTCATCCATGGAGGTGTATATCGGTGACACGATCACTAAGTCTAAAAAAAGGTATGACCACATCCGGCATTTAGAGAAAACCTTCGCCTTCTTAAAAAAATATCACATGAGGTTAAATCCTGAGAAGTGTACATTTGGGGTCGGATCGAAAAAATTTCTGGGATTCATCGTCAGTGAGCGTGGCATCAAGGCAAACCCTCAAAAAGTAAAAGCAATTATAGAGCACAAGTCTCTTTTTACGATAAAAGAAATGCAAAGCTTGGCGGGAAAGATAGCAGCACTCCACCGGTTCATCTCTAAAGCGACAGATAAATGTCTTGAATTTTTCCAGTTCATCAAAAAAGAAAAAATAACACAATAGACATCAGAGTGTGAGAACAACTTCCAAGAATTAAAGCAGTATCTTACCTCGATTCCAGTATTGACGAGCTCGAGACCTAGAGACATTCTTTACTTGTACCTGGCTATCAATGACCATGCCATCAGTGTCTCCCTGACCAAGGAGAACAAAAATAAGATACAACAACCAATTTACTATATAAGTAAATCTGTTTCTGATGCAGAAACCAGGTACTCAAATCCAGAAAAGTTGGCATTGGCCTTGGTTACTGTGGCGAGAAAGCTACGTCCGTATTTCCAGGCCCATCAAGTTGTCGTCCTTACTAACCAACCTCTAAGGCAAATTTTATACTGACCCGAGCTTTCTAGAAGGTTGGTTAAGTGGTGCATCGAGTTAAGTAAATTCGACATATATTTTCAACCGCAAAAAGCCATCAAAGGGCAAGTTTTGGCAGATTTTATCACCAAACACACCATTTCGGAGACCTTGCTATTCGTAAGATCTTACGGTGCAGGCAATAAAGAGGTACTAGCATCTGTTTGACCCGTTCTTGAAAAATCTTTGTTGACGGGGTCTCTAATACCCAAGGCTCTGAAGCCGGGGTCATCCTTAAAAATTTGCAAGTGAAAAAATTATGCGAGCACTCTGGTTCGATTTTCCCGCCGCCAATAATGAGGGGGAGTATGAAGTCTTGCTAGCAAGAATGTGAATGGTTCTACTATTAGGTGCCGACAACGTTAAAATACAGAAAAACTCGCAATTTTTTATACAGCAAGTGAATGGTCAGTTTCGAGTAGTTAAAGTGAATATGCAGCGTTATCCCGTGTTAGTCAGCGAACAAGTGAAGAAATTTTGCCAATTCAAGGCACAGCAAATCTCCCAAGTAAAAAATGGTCGAGTCGATGCCCTGTCAAAATTAGCATCCACCTTTCTTAAAATAGCCCATGGGCTCATACCAATAGTTGTATTAGCTAGAAAAAGTGTAGATGAGAACGTTAACCTAGGATAGGTGCTTACCATATCGGAAGATTTTTCATGGGTGGCTCCTTTAAAACTGTACCTACAAGAAGGAAGGCTTTCAGATGACAAAAAATAGACTCGTAAAGTAAAAAATTAAGCAGCCCGATTTAGCATAATTGATGGTATTTTTTATTGATGTGACTACAGTTCGCCATATCTGAGATGCTTGAAAAAGGATGACACGGATTTGGTATTAAGAGAAGTCCATGAAGATTCTTATGGCAATCACGGTGGTAGGCGAGCCCTGGCTCACAAAATTCTGAGATAGGGATATTATTGGCCCATACTACTCAGAGACGCGGTCAGAGTGGCAAAAAGTTGCCCAAATTTTTAGATGCATGGCGTTATAATTGGCCAATCTCTTGAGAAACTCACAATCTTAGTAAGCCCCTGGCCATCTGTGCAATGAGGACTAGATCTGATTGCTCCGTTGCCCACGGGACGGGCACAAATGAAGTTCACCATATTCACTATAAACTACTTCACGAAGTGGATAAAGGCTGAGCTATTAGCCATAATAATCGAGAAAAAGACCATAATATTTATGAGAAATTGTCTGATTTATCGCTTCAGAATTTCCAGAATAATAATAACGGACAATGCAAAGCAGTTTGACAATGCTAACTTCTGAAATTTTTGTAGCGAGCTACAAATCGAATTACGCTTCGTCTTTCTTGTACATCTCAAGTCCAACAGGCAAGTCGAGATTGTTAATAAATTGATTAAATAGTTGCTAAAAAAGAAGATCGGAGACCATAAAGGGGCTTGGGTGAACGAGTTACCACAAGTTCTGTGGGCTCTAAGGACGACCCCAAAGACGGTTACGGGTGAAACTCCCTTTAACCTCACCTACGGTGCTAAAGTAGTCACTCCAGTCAAGATAAAAACTTTGATTTTTCGGGTCCAGCATTTCAACAAAATGCACAATGAGCGCTCGAGGTGACTCAATCTGGATCTACTAGAGAAACAACGAGAATTAACTGCGATAAGGGTGGCTGAATATCAAAGAAAGATAGCTCATTATTACGATAATAAAGCCCGACCTCGGAAGTTTCGAGTAAAAGACTTGTTTGTTAAAAAGTCAGAGTCGAAGTCCAACTAGCAACAAATGGTGTATTGGCACTAAATTGAGAAGGACTGTATCAGATTATAGATATATCACGACCCGAAGTCTACAAGTTGCAGTATCCTGACGTGCAAATTATTAAAAAATTATGAAACGCCGACCTATTGAAATTATACTACCTTAATCATGGTATTCTCACAACAGTTACGATTGTATGTAATTAGATAAAAATATGACAAATTTTATACTTTAAATTATGCCAGTGCAATAATAATATCGGCATTTCTATCATCTCTGATACAAGATACTTACGTTTTTACACTAATTCGACTCGGATGGAATATGTTATTTACTTGCATTTTTACATTATTTCGACTAGGATCGGATATTTTATCTACTTACATTTCTATATTATTTTGACTCGGATCGGATATTTTATCTATTTATATTTCTACATTAATTCGACTCCGATTGAATATGTTATTTACTTGCATTTCTACATTATTTTGACTCGGATCGGATATTTTATCTACTTATGTTTCTCCATTATTTCGACTTGAATCGGATATTTTATCTACTTACATTTCTACATTAATTCAACTCAGATTAAATATTTTATCTACTTACATTTCTACATTAATTCACCTCGAATTAAATATGTTATCTACTTGTATTTTTATATTATTTTGACTCGGATCGGATATTTTATCTACTTACATTTTTACATTAATTCAACTCGGATGGAATATGTTATCTACTTGCGTTTTTACATTATTTTGACTCGGATTGAATATTTATCTACTTACGTTTCTACATTATTTTGACTCGAATCGGATAATTTATCTACTTACATTTCTACATTAATTCGACTCAGATTGAATATGTTATCTACTTACGTTTTTTATATTATTTCGTCCCGAATCGGATATTTTATCTACAAGTATTTCTACATAAATTCGACTGAGATCGAATATTTTATCTACTTATATTTCTACGTTAATTCGACTCGGATTGGATAATTTATCTACTTGTATTTCTACGATTAATTCAGCTCACATTGGTTAGTTTGTATACTTATCATTATAGTGTGCAGATCGATAATCCCATTTGCTTAACACCAATAATGATATTTGGTTTGAGCTTGATGAAATATTTTTTCATTTGCTTACTATTTTTATCAGTATTACGTGAATCAGATAGGTGATTGGTGGGCAAAGAGGTTTAAATGTGAAGCATATGTCATTTGTTTACTATTTATTAAACATTTGCACCGTTCATAAGACAAACTATCATAAATATAGGAGAGAATTTTTCATTCACAAACGAATAGTAACAAAACTAAAGCTAGAAACAAATTACATTGATTATTTTGTATATAAAAAGAAATAATAAAGTACATGCTAAAGAAGAAAAAATATATTCATGATTGAGGCTTCGTACGTTTCTGACCCAAAGAGTCAAGATTCTCGCCAGCGGCAGACGATTCACCCGTATTGCCAGAATTCGGGAGCTGAGTAGCTGTAAGAGAGGCTTGCTGCTCCTGACCTGTCGGGGGATCACCAGAAACGGGTGAAGGCACTTCAGTAAGACCATGCATTTGTGGCTCGTTTCCTACTGCCATAAGAGCCTCTGTGTTGGGCTCGGCCTCCACCTCGGGAAATGTATAGTCGTGTGGCCTCCCACACCTAACTCTATAAAGAGTCAGTTAAAGTCCACCTCGGACAGGCGTTTCTCAACTAGCGCATTTACGTTCCTGAGACCAAATAATACGCCCTCTTTGTATTGATCGTGGGCTCGATCATTGGCAGAGCGAAGGTCAGTCTGAAGTTTCCTTATTGTGGCATTTGCCTTCAGCAACTCCCTACTCCGGGAGGATGCATCCGCTTTCAGCCTTTTGGTTTTCTCGCGGAGTCCTCGCACGGTATTTTCTCTGCTGCGAAAAAGGTCGGAGGATTTGTCATTTATTTTTCTCAGCGAGTTCAGGTCGTTCTTTAGCTGCAGAATTTTTAGATTCGAATCTTTCATCCTAAACTCGACAATTACAACCCTTTTCTCAAAATCCTCTCTCATTTTAGCCCAGCCCTGGAGATCCCTTTTTAACCTTTTGTTGAGACCGATGATCTTTTTTTTCAACAACTCGTTCTTTCGATCTTGGGCAGTCGCACCCTGGATATGAGATTTCATCTGCTCCTATTACCAAGAGAGTACATAGATGAGCTGTATAGACCGCCGTTAGACATGCAAACCCAAGGAATAAAAGGAAAAGGACAGAATAAAAGACTTTTATGTCAATGAGTTTTATGTCAGAATAAAATACAAGAAATAAAATTAAGAAAGGGAAGAAGTTTAAGATGAATTTCCTATACATATGACATATATTGAAAATTGTTAGTAAAATAACGGTAGTATACAAAATCTTGGTGCTAAATGCGAAGGCTATTTAGAGAGGGATTTGAATACGTTTACTCTTATCAATTTCTCACTAATCATTCGACATTAATTTAATTATCTAAGTTGAGATTTACTTATTACTAATAGGTTGATGAAATAGGTGCATGTATGTTTTAGTAAATTATTTATTATAATAAAATTCTCGAATTCTTATTATTTTTTAAAGAAAATTTAAATGTATTAAAAATTCATTTATATATAATTTATCATACTTGTTTATTTGTTTATTTTTATTTTTTTAATCTTATAGTATGGAATGCATCTGAATTTCAATACCTAAATATTAGGCTGACATATAATATGATGAAAAGATTTTTCTTGATTGTTAAGTAATTTCTTACACGGGATAGAAAGAAAAAGACAGAAGACAAGTCTTAACTAGAGGTTTCAGCCTTTGCCATTATTCAACATACTGTGGATCAATCTCACCAGCTGTTACCAAATGCTAATAAGTTAAACTTAAGTTTAGAATGTTATGTTTTTATTGTCTTTTGAAAATACAGTCGTTAAGGAATTCGTGTAAGTACAAATAGATATTAAAAATTTTCATTTTTGTCGCTTAACAGGATTTTAAATTATAATACCTTAATTTCAATTATAATAGCATGTAATATTTACTTTACTTCATCTGTTGGAATAGTTTCTCACCAGGCTGGGAATCCTTGCTATAAGCAGAGGCAAAACAATAGACATTACAATGAAGAAAAAAAAAAAAAAAAAACCATCAAGCCGAAATTGGGTGCTAATGCAGCCGTTGAGAAATGATAAGTGAAGGCAAGCGCATTCACCGAAAGTTGCAATTCCCACTTAAGAGGAAATGCTCATGTCAGAAAC
The DNA here is from genome assembly GCA_035221805.1 of Trichilia hirta. Taxonomy (NCBI): domain Eukaryota; kingdom Viridiplantae; phylum Streptophyta; class Magnoliopsida; order Sapindales; family Meliaceae; genus Trichilia; species Trichilia hirta. The sequence goes on along the minus strand of JAWDEX010149879.1, from coordinate 14,668 downwards.
GCGATCATCTGAAGGAATGTAGAGTAACTAATAGAATTGAGAAACAAGAAACAACTGTGGTATACCCAACTCTTAGTTACCATGATCGTTAGCACTTGTGTAATTGTTGTTAATCAGAAAATTACCAAAAGTATATTGCGTGCGTCGTTTAGGGAATCTCTATCTTTCTCGGACCCGAAGTAATCTTGCCAACCGTTATTTTCTGCATGAGGAGATTCTGTTGCTGATGATTGGTAATGTGATTTTGTATAATTATTTAGTGGCGATGAAATTTTTGCATTTTGGATGCTCTCATTGCTCCTGCTTGTTCAAGAATGTCCTCAATCGACCAATCTCCAGCTTCATTTTGTGACAGTTGTACCACATCAAATGCTCTGTACCCTTTCAAATTCAAACAGTTTACTTCCAATACACCAGAAATGACTCCATAAGCATGAAATCAATAACCAATTCATCACACTTTTAACAATAATTATTAAGTATTACTTTGAAGGAAGAAAAGGATAAATGTAATAAATAAATTAGCATGCCTTTTATAGTTTTCTGGACACAGCAAGATGCAAGATTTTATTACCACTGTTATCTTCCTTGTTCAAGACATCCGACTTGTTAAACTGCTTAAGATGTTCTACAAAGTCGTAAACGCAACAAACTGAAAGTTCTAGACAACAAGATGAAGCACAGTTTCACCTTGAGCTTTGACATGATCAACATATTCGGCATAAGCAGAAATTAATTCAGAAATTATATGAACTAATCTACCTTTGATGGTCGCGTAATGAAGGGATTCTTTTTTCTCGACCTTTGAGAAGGCAAATTTGTTAATTACTTTCAGCAATTTCCTTACAACTTCAATGTGCCCCATAGCTCCGTATTGGTTCAGTTCCTAAGCAGAATTTTCGCTCAACTTTATGATTTCTTTTTACAGAAACTTAGGTGGCCCGCCATGCAAGCCAAATGTAATGGAGTGTATCCTCCTGCAACCACGACAGTGTCGAGAATTGTGGGATTGTCTTCCTCGAGTTTGAGCAAGCAATCGACGTTTCCCATCCCTACAGCCTCAAGAAAATTTTGTTACATTCAGTTGAGTATTATTTTGAACCATAGAAACGTACTGATTAGTAGAATTAGTGGATGGAGAGGTAGAGAAGAAAATGGAAATTGATCGTGTAAGAAAACAAATCGTTGTATTTTTATTGCAATAAGTTTGAATTTCAGAACGTGTTGAATCAATAATCCTAATTGCTGATAATTCTATATGCAAAAAGGTATAAGTACCCAAACGGGTTCCATTTGAAGTCGCAGACATTTTATTTGAATATAGTTGGTATCAATGATGGGATTTCAAGTCGATGACACCGATCAAACCGGTTACAGCTTAATTATAATCATAAAGCCCCTTTTACAAGCCCTTTCCAAAATGAATTCACCTTCATCAGAACGCTTAGGGGACCTTAATCTCGGCCCATCATGAAAACCGACTGATTAAGCAAAGAGACATCGTGTTTTCCATCGACGGGGGCTTTCCTTTTTCTTACGAAATGAAAAATATTAACCAGCCCAGTTCATTTCGTCTCCTCCACCGAAGCACCTGGCTTACCACGTGCTCGACCCCCACATGTGTGAACCAAAATACAACCAAATTCCGTTCCCCTAATTGGCAGTAGCACGAGTCATGACAACACACTTTCTCCAATCAACACCTGGGGTGCACAACAAAAGGTGTTTCTTTCTGCTTCCTCTTAACACTATTAATAGTACTATTAGTTACGCTCTACAAATACCACGAACAATGCTTTTCTTTTCCTTTTTGTTTGTAACAATAAAAAATAAAAAAATAAAAATTACGCCACCCACAAAAGTCTCTCCTAGTCTTTATCCTGTAATCAAGCGGTCATTCCAAAACACCACAACCGCCACCGAAATGTACAAAGTGACAACCCAATCACCACCCAATAACACAAACCCACCGGGTGGGTGGGTTACGCTACAATTTCTCAACTTCTAATTTCGTCCATCGCCCCAGTAACCTTTTATGTTTTTATTGGAAAATAAATAAATAAATAATGACATAAATAACGGAGGACAACAACAAAGCGTGCAAGCCGAAAGTGGACCTGGGTCTGGGGACTGGGTGTGCAACCCATTACCAACGGCGCACTTTAGCCACCAACCCCTGTCACACCTAAACGGTGGTCTCATCTCATCCAACTCCCTCCCACTCGCGTAGATCTCAAATTCAGCCGCACAAACCTCCTTTACATTCAGTATGTGCATCACAACCACCGCAACTTATCAATTCTATTATTTTTCTATCCATTCTTAAACTGCGAAACACTTCCGACCTTACGACATGTCGTCTCCAACTCCTCAAGATCCGATCTCTCAAGAAAACACGACTCCTTTGCCGCTACCCGCGCCGCCCTTACAAACTCCGGCTGTAAATCCGCGTCGCCTACCGCCGCCGTGTTGGTCTCATGATGAAACCGTGGCCTTGATCGATGCATACCGTGACAAGTGGTACGCGCTACGCCGGGGAAATCTCAAGGCGACGCACTGGCAAGAAGTCGCGGAAGCAGTGGGTCGACAATGTCCCGCAGCTTCACCGCCAAAGACAGCCGTTCAGTGCCGTCACAAGATGGAGAAACTTCGGAAACGGTATCGTACTGAGATCCAGCGCGCTAAATCGATGCCTTTGTCGAGATTTTCGTCGTCTTGGGTGCACTTCAAGAAGATGGATGCGATGGAGAAAGGTCCGTCTGTGAAACCTGATTATAATTCGGATAGTCAAGATGATGATGATAACGATGAGGAAGGTGAGGAAGATTTGAACCAAGATTTATATCAGGACCGATCGAATTTCAAGAACGGCGTAGTTAATACGAGGAGTGTTCATAATTTGTATCGCAATGGAATTAATACTGGACCTAGTAGTGGAGGAAGTAGTGGGTTCAGAATCAGAATTCCCACCGGGGTCAGTATAGCCCAACCGGCACCGAAGATTTATGCGAAGATGGGAACAAACCCTAACCCTAACGCGAATATTAATTCTAATTTCAATCAGAAACCGAATTTCGGGTCGGCATCTGTTTCCGGATCGGGTTTGAATTACGGGACAAGGGTATTGAGAGGATGTGACGGCACGGCGATGGGGAAGAGAGAGACGGAGCCGGTGGTGGCGGAGATGGTGGCAGCCATAAAGATGTTGGGAGATGGGTTTGTTAGAATGGAGCAGATGAAAATGGAGATGGCCAGAGAGATTGAGACTATGCGAATGGAGATGGAGATGAAGCGTACAGAAATGATTTTGGAGTCACAGCAGCGCATTGTGGAGGCCTTTGCTAAGGCTGTTTCGGAGAAGAGTAAGAAGCCAAAAAGAATGCCTGAGCCTGAATCTTAGGAGGGGAGAGGAAATAACTTGGTTATGGTTTTTGTTCATGTGTCTGAAGATAATATGCAAGATTGCTATTTTTTTTTTTTTAAAAGTAGATTGTGGACACATAATTTGATAGTTGAATTTTTAGGTTCAGTTCACCCTTATGGTAGTTTTTTCTAGGACAATGTTGAACTTGTTTAGCTAATGTCTTCTATTGTTATAAATGTGCCTTCTTCTAATTTAAAAATGTAATATAGCACGTAGAGCACGCATAGCAACGAGTTCTGTTAATGCTTATGTGTGTGTTGAATGATTAAAATGTTTATATGGATATGGGATATGGCAATTCAATTTGACATTGTTATTGAGCGTTTTGATTATGAGCTCAATGGAAGAGATTCTGGACAGAACTAAAACCAATTGGTTCGAGAGTATCTTGTTCCTAATTCTTTGCAAGGTATCCGAAATGTTTCTTTTGTGAACTTTCTTGATCAATTTAATTGGGATTATTGAAGAAAATTCATGCGTGGAATTAGTCTGTCTGTCTGTGGCGTGCATCCGTATGATTTTCTTATTCATGTCTGGAACGAGATTCTCTTGGATAAATTTGTTAATAATTATATTGTGGAGATTGTTGGAATCATATCGAGTCAAGTGGTTCTTGTTTGTGACAAAATATGTTTTGCTTTCTGCTTGAAACTGTTAGCAGCAGAGTTCCTTGCATGAAATTTCTTTATCTGTTGGGATAAATTGTTATATCCCACAAATCTTCTGTCATGTCTTAGCATTATCCACTCCTTTATTTTTTATTTTTTTCAAATTGTAGCAATTTGCTGTTTTTGTTGCCAACTGATGTCTATAAAACCATGCATCAATTTTTACTTTTTTTTTTAAAGCATGATAATCTTTTTGGGATATTCACTTTGTTACATGTGTTGGCCAAATAACTTCTTCCACATTCTCATTCATTTGGTTATGCACTGTTTTTAACTGCTAGTTGGTCAACTATCTTTCTTAAAGCAATCTCTTTCTAGTATTTTTATGATCTCATGCAGTCTTGAAACTTGCACTGTGAGTTTGAGGTTACTTTGTTTTCTACAGGTTCTGCAGCCTTGTAAGTCAATAGTGTTTGATCCCTCATTTCTGATTTTTTAATCACATATGTACTACTGTATGCTTATCAAAATCCATGCCCAAGGTAGGATGATGATCCTGTTTGCCTCGATGCCTTGGTCAGCTAGGGTGATTGTTTGTGTTGACTAGATCCGTAAGAAAGTATATACTCCTCAGAGTAACAGTCAATGGTGGGTTCCCATTTTGATTCCAACCGTGAATGTTTACTTCGTGCTTCGTAAAGCAAAGCATAACCATTCTCTTTGATTGAAATAAGACTTGTTACAGTTTTTCGATGTAAATTGCACATTAGTGGTCAAAGGTCTTTTTCTAGAAGTTTACCATCACCAATGCATTGTGAAATAAAATTTCTCACAATAATACTGATACAGCTTTCGATTAATGGTAAATATTATTCAAAGCGGTCGTAGCTGGGTTACTATTACCAAGTTGGTGTTACAAATATCATCGCAGGTCTCATTTTCGACAGCCGTGAATCTTAATATGCAAAGACATGACTCCAATGCATCGGCAACACTAGAACCATTGTATTAAATTCCATGATTCCATAAAAGTGGGGACCTTTTCCAGTTCACGAGGTCTCCGCGTAATAATTTTATGAATTTTATTTTTGAATTTTATATTTTAAAAAGTTATTATAGATTTAAACCTGACAATAGAAGACGAGTTTTTGATGTTTAGAAAAACTTGTACTAATTTAACAACAGAATACCTTTTCACTTGCAAATTAATTTTAATTGTATTTATTTAATAAATTTAAATCTGCCACGGACAAGTTAGTAATTTCACGATAGGACCGGAATTCGAATCAAATCAAATCAAATCAAATCGACCGGTTTGATTCTAAAACGGACCGGATTTATTTGTTAGAAAATTCCCCTTCATCATATTATGCACATGGGACGGGATAGTCGGCAAAATGACCAACAATTTCCCAATTCATTAGGGACAGTCAGTTGTTTCTTGAACCCACGCAAATTGAATTAGTTCTGCCTTTTTCAGACGTTCACGATCATGAGGAGAACGCTGTGGTTCGACGACTGGTGTCTCACTCTCAGTCCAATCAGACTCAACACTCATCCACAAAATTAGGGTTTCTGGGCAACAGCAAATCCCATGGCATTCGATCTTCTTCTTCGGCTGTCTCCCCCGCTGCTTCTGTTAATGTCTCTTCATTGGCTTGCCATTACGGACGCTGCTATTGGGAACTCTCTAAAGCACGCCTCAGGTTTTTCTTTTTCTTTAATCTTTTCACCATTTTATTGTTCTTCTGTTGTTTATCTTCTTCAATTAAATTATTTGTGTTGTTGTATATACAGCATGTTAGTTGTTGCAACATCTGGAACTGGATTTGTATTAGGAAGTGGAAGCGCCATTGATATAGCTGGACTTTGTTGGACGTGTACTGGAACTATGATGGTTGCTGCTTCTGCTAATTCTTTAAATCAGGTTTCAATAACTTGCTTTCATTATTGGTCGAATTTTTTTTTGCATCATTTATTATGTTTTTATGCAAATAATCAAAGATTTGGATTTTGGCTACTGTTATGAGTAATTTCAGATGTTCCATATGAAAATTGTGTAAAAAAATGATACCCCAAAATTGTTAAATTGTAATGTTGATATCAAAAATGTCGGTTCTTATGTATTTTATTGGTTGCTTATTTGGTGTTATAAATTTAGGTGTTTGAGATAAGTAATGATGCCAAAATGAAGCGAACGAGACTAAGATCGCTTCCTTCTGGCAGAATTTCTATACCTCATGCAGTTACTTGGGCATCTTCTGTTGGTGCAGCTGGCACTGCTTTGTTGGCATGCAAGGTGGGCCAGTGAATTCACTTGATTACTCTTTGTACTCTTCTTTTTATGTGTTTACTGTTGAATGTGTAACGTTCTGTTTTCGCCAAAGTGTGATTTCCTACAAGATGAGAGACTAACGTTGCAGGTTTGATGACAAGGCTTTTGCAGGCTAATATGTTGACCGCTGGGCTTGCAGCCTCTAATCTTATTCTTTATACATTTGTATACACGCCATTGAAGCAGATTCACCCAGTTAATACATGGGTTGGGGCCATTGTTGGCGCTATTCCTCCTCTTCTTGGGTGATTTCTTCTAAGTTGCCTTAATAATTGTATAACATGTCATTTTATTGTGAAAATTTTTTTTTCTTTACATTTTAGGGTAAATCCAAAAGGTCACGTATTTACCATTAATTTTAATTAAAAATGAAAATAAGCAAGTCTGGTTACCCTAAATGAACGTAGTGCTAGTGCTTGCGTTTTAGTAGAAACCATCTAATATATTGAGGCTGAAGTCTGAGTTTCATTTGAAATGCGGTATTTATGTTTGAATTTCTTAGTGGTCAGGCCGTAGTCTGAGTTTTATTTGAAATGCAGTACTTATCTTTGAAGTTCTTAATTGTTAGAGTGATGGGTGGTCTGCTGTTTGTTCTTTTTGGGTTGGGGTTAACAGCGATGCTTTTGTGATGATAGACTAAATTGCTGGTGCTCTTCATATTGCATGTGCTACCGTCCAATAGAATATCTGGAGTTGAATGAGTGATGGACCATACTAACTTGATACACAGAGCATAATGGATGGTCTGAAAAATTAATATACTCCTAATAGTTTTGTTGAGCTGAAAAAATTACATGGCACATAAGAAAGTTTTATTATAGGCTGATTGTTGCCAGTTTCTCAAGATTTTCTTTGTACACTTTTGATGAGATTGACGAGATCATATTGATTGAAATTGAATTGTATTGATATTTCTATAATCATAGTTTAACCTGACTTCTTACTTTGTCATTAAATCAAAACTTACTAGCATGCATGCATGCTTTTGTCCTCTCTGAATCTCAGGTGGACAGCAGCTTGTGGTCAGATATCCTTCAATGGAATGCTTCTCCCTGCAGCTCTCTACTTTTGGCAAATACCCCATTTTATGGCTCTTGCATACATGTGCCGCAATGATTACGCTGCTGGAGGGTATTCATGAAATATTGAGCAATTGCTGGATGGTTGTATAGGGATAGTTTTTTAGCATGGAAGTATACCTTTCTGGCTATAGTCTGATGTGATCTTGCATCTTAGCCTGTTCACTAAAAACTATTTATCTTGGCTTACAAAGATATGAAACGGTGATATGATTACTGGCTTTTGTAGGGAATAATTACTGCTATTGATCCTTTAGGTAAATGTATGTTCGATTGGGGTTTTGTGGCATGATTGAGTTTCTAACATGGATCATATGCACAGTTAGTGAGATCAGTAACATGTGAATACTGAGTCCATAAATTCTTGAGTGCAGTCTTCTCAGTTTTTTATTTACTTCTCATTTTTAACATGCATTCTCTTTCCAGGTATAGGATGCTATTACTTGCTGACACTTCTGGTCAGAGAACTGCTTCGGTGGCCCTCAGGAACTGCCTGTATCTGATCCCATTGGGATACTTGGCCTACAATTGTGAGTTAATACTGTATCAAAAGATAACGAATCTCCCGTTTTTATTTTTATTTTTTTTTCAAGGATTTGCATACTGGATTTAATAAGATATCAAATAACATAAAACAGGAAACGTATTTTTTCACCTGTGCATTTCCTAGCCCCTTTCTTTGTTAAACTTTATGAAATGAAACCTGTGGCTGAAAAGGTGTTTTCTGATTTTTCTAGTAAGCAGTTGGAATCTAATTGCCTATTTGTGTTTGAACATATTTTTGTATCTACTGTGGGGATTTATCTTATTTCACCATTTAAATTGCTGTGTTTTGCCTATAGGGGGTGTCACTTCAGGATGGTTTTGTCTTGAATCATCGCTCATCACTCTAGCAATAATTGCTTCAGCATTCTTGTTTTACCAAGATCGAACAACTCAAAAAGCCAGAAAGATGTTTCATGCTAGTCTTCTGTATCTTCCTGTATTTATGTCTGGGCTCCTATTCCACCGTCTCACTGATGACCAGCAACATCTTACAGCAAAAGAACATTCAAAAAAGATTGTTGACCTTTCTTCCTCCTCAAAAGCTGAACCCAGAGAGAGTGAAAATGATCATGTGAAAAACAAGTTGAGCAATTCCTCAATTGGCAGACAAGCACGCCCGCCTGTAGCATATGCCTACGTTGCGCCATTTCCCTTTCTTCCGGCTCCCTCCTATGCTTCTTAATGATACGTGGATTGAGACTTCAAATTTCAACTGGTTGACAATAAACGTCAAGCATCCCTGCAAGGATTCTGGATTCCACTGAGAACTTCCTTGCTATTTTTATTTTTTTTTTAATGTTCAGTAAGCCTTATATTATCTTCATTGTATTGGCAATACACGGTTGAAAATTTTGTATGGCGAGCAATAGAGAGAAGAGTTGTACAATTGGGTCTTAGACAAATTTTCTTCGCAATTACATACAATTCTCTGTTCGGGTTTTTAATTGACTTGAACAATTGTCCCAAGGAATCATTTGTTATTGTAATAATATTGATAGCTTGAGCTTCAATATCTGAAGATGGTAGCCTAGATCAATCTATCGCAGTTCTGGATTTAGTTTTAGACCAAACTCGGATTATTATTAGATCCTATGTACAATTTGCATGTAGTACCATATCCAAAAGGAGGAATCGAAACAAAATTGACCCAAGAAATTCAAGCTTGAAGATTCAACTACATATACTGGAAGTGCATGACGAAGAGGGTTTTGTATTTGTATTCATCGTGGTACTTAGTTCAATATTTTCGTGACTGGTATTGATTCTTCCAAATCCGAAGGAAACAGGTTTTTCAACTCTGCAACGTTAACCTTGCTCCAGACGTCCTGTTTGGTAGGAAGCTGTGAAATTCTCTCAGCAATTTCCACGTCCTACGGAAGAACAAAACGAAACACCGTGTGTGTGTGTGTGTGTGTGTTTCCATTCGTTGTGATTAGCCAGTATGATAAAGAACTCTAGACCGGAACCACGCAACTGGTCCTCTGCTTATGGTGGAGGAGAACTCTGCTGGAATTTTCTTGAAATTATGTGATTCGAGTGTTCCTTGAATTAAAGCAATTGGAGGGTCGTATGGAGTCTATCCACGTGAAACGGAATTTTGATACAAAATTTAAAGATCGTAAAAGTAAACCACACGTACGCACAGTTGATAATGTTAACAAAAGCATTTTTCCCTTTCGAAGTATATTTCATCTTTCAGAAAAAAATAAATAATTCAATAGAAGCAGCACACACCACTAATAATATAATTATTTCTTTCGTAATAATGGTGTTTAACGGATTAAAATCGGCTGTTTTGATTCAATTCAATCCAGTTCGGAGAATCGAAAAGAATGAAACATGTCCAAGTAGGCAACTATGATAATTCGAGTCAGGCCGGTTCAATAATTTACGTTAGATTAAACATTCTAAAATCGGAGATGAAACCATTAATATGCCGATTAGGACCGATTTTGATTAATCAAACAGTTTAGTTCTACTTTTGGTTTCAGGTTGATTTTAGTTTCGATTCCGATTCTGGTTCATAGAACGAGTATCTGAGATAGTTAGATTTATTTTTTTTTAATTTAATTAAGTTAAATCAAAAATATTTTTTTAATTATTAAAAATATTTTGTTAATTAATTAAAAAAATATAATAAAAGGACGTTTAAGCCCGAATCTCACAAATTTTTTTCTATTCAATTATATATTATAATAATAATTAAAAAATAAAACAAGTTAATTAAAAAAATATTACAAAAAAAAATGTCGGATCTTATCTTATTAAAAATTATTAAATTTAAATACTACTTACAAGAAGGCAATTGAATATTGTCATTTTTCATTTTTATGGTTATCTTTTTCATCCAATTTATAGTTAAAGTCGGCTATAAGAGTTGTTGAAGTTGTTATAGTCTTCTTTCTTTATTGATTCAATTTCTAAAATACATTCACAATATTTCTTAGATCATTGTACTTTTATGTGAGTCCAATGTTCGATTGCTCAAACTGAATATACCTTTCGATGAAATTGTAAACAATAGTGAGGTAAGAAAATCTTGTTCCATTCTTAATAAGATAGAATAAAACTTATGATTTTCTTTTCATCATTTTAAAATATTAAAATTTATTTTTGGTTCAATAGTTAGACTTTATATGTAGTACAATAGCTCATTAAATCATAATAATGCTCTTTTTGATCTTTTATCATTTTTTATATGTGGATTAAAATTGCTGCTAAAAATAATAAAAGTTGAGAAAGAGACAGAAGAGTTTTCTTGACCGATAGTTATAAAAGTATTTACAAAATACTCAATTTCATACAAGTAAAAAATATCTAAAAGATTGAATAATAAATTTTTCTTATATTGATAGATTCGTCTTAAATTTTCGTGATTTAAATGTTTGAAATTATTTATATTTAAAAATAAATAAAATTATTTTATAAGAGTTTCACAATTAGAAACCTTCATCCTAGAGTCTAGATATAAGACAATGCAATATAGAAGTGGCATATCATCGTAATATTTTTTAAATTTATTTACCATAATCGATATTATTCTGGTGAATATTGGATGTTATATGTATTGTTTAAAAATATATACAATGTTACATAATATAAGAATTACGTGATACTTTGTTAGATAATATTACTCAAATAAAAGTTTTGTGACATTTTTTAGTATTAATAAGAGCTTTGAAATAATTTTTTTAACTCAAAAATGCTCATCGGTTAATTCATAATAACTCATTTTTATATTTCAAAATTTTATAATTAAAATTTAATAAGACAAAATATTTTAAAACATTTTATAGGTAAAACTCCACTTTGTTGGTATGTTTAAAATTAATTTTTTCATTCTCAACTAGTGTGACGATACGATTTTTTAAATAATTGAGCTATGGCTGAAGTCGATTTTAAATAAAAAATAACACTACTAATAGTATTAATTATTGATTTTATCATTTCATAACCATCTTATATATATAAATTCAATATGTGACAAGCATACTTATTGTGAAAATTTTTTTTTTCTAAGTGTGGGTTTAATATATCTCTAAAAAAAAATTACAACTATGTTATTAGATACATTATAGAATAAAATATAAAAAATTTTATTTACAATTCTAAATTTTCGTTTAACACTCTTAATAACTTTTATAATAACCCTAACGCTATGTTAAAACTCAAAAGGTCTAATTTTTATAATTTTTTTATTTAATCTTTAATTTTCATCAATTTAATAATAAGCAACACAAATTTAATACAAATCATTAACATCTCTCTAATTATTAGATGTCAATTAAAATGTACGATTACTTAATTTAAAAATAGTAATTAAAGTTTATTTTATCTTCTTAAATTTTTTAAGTGCATGTGTTCGTATTGTGATCATAAGTATTTTTTTAAAAACTGATTGATGTTGTTGCATCATTTTAACAAAATATAGAGATTCACTTTTTGTAAATGATTAATCATTTACAATCAATTATTGATAAGCTGCATCTCTAAATAAAGTAGAATCAAAATAAAAATTATCACTTATCATTTCAGCTATTATTTTAATTTGTATTTGTAATTTTTTAAGTGTTCTAATATTTTTTATCGATGTTCTTTTGCGAGTACTTAATTTATTTTCTTTTTTATGTGGGTACATCGCATTATAAAGTTTATATCTTACTTTATTAAGCACAATATTTATTCAAAAGTTTGTCATATTATAGACTTAGGTTGTCTATTTTAACTACTACCAACAATTATAACTTTTGTTGAATTCATCGTACTATAACAAAGTTATTCTTCTAAAATATTGTTATAATATTCAAATAGGAACATTAATTCATCGATATCATAAAAAAATTTATGTGATAATTGTAACGAGTGATGTGTCATTTTAATTTAATAACTAAAAAATAATTTTAATTTAATTTATTCTAAGCTTTTAATGCAAAAATTAAATTCATTTCTAACTTTTGAACACAAAAATAATTAAATTCAATAACAATATAATATAATATAATAAATTTTAATTGAATTAAAAATAATAATTAAAAATTAATAATAATAATTAATTATTAGCTAAAAAATATAAAGTACTAACTTCATAATGCAAAAATAATTAAATTCAATAATAATAAAATATAATATAAATAATTTTAATTAAATTAAATAAATAGCAATTAAAAAACTAATAATTTTAATTAGTTATAACTAACAAAATTTATTTAAAATTAATAACTAAAAATAATAATAAATAAATAAACAAATAACAATACAAGTAACAAAATTTAAAATAATCAACAAAAATAAATTGATTAAATACTAACTTCTAAATTTTAAAATTTGGTACTTAATAATAAAAATTTAATAATTAATTAAATACTAACTTAAAATTTTTAGTCAACAAAAAAGTTAAATTACTAACTTTTAATTTTTAAAATTAAGTTATTAATAACAAAAATTTAACAATTAATTTAATAATAACTCTAATTTTTAAAAATTTAACAACTAGCACTAAAAATATAATAATTAATTAAATACTAACTTAAATTTTAAATTAATAACAAAATTAAATTACTAATTTTAAAATTTTAAAATATACTACTTAATAATAAAAATTTAATAATTAATTAAATACTAATTTAAAATTTAAATTTTAAATTTTAAATGAATAAAAAAATTAAATTACTTAGGTACTAAATTTTAAAATTTAATACCTAATAATAAATTTTAATAATTAATTTAATATTAACTTAAATTTGTCAATTAATAAAAATTTAAATTACTAACTTTTAATTTTTAAAATTAAGTTATTGACAACAAAAGTTTAACAATTAATTTAATGTTAACTTTAATTTCTAAATTCTAATAATTAATAATTAATTAAATGCTAAATCTATTTTTTTAAATAAAAAAATTTAATAAATAAATAAAATAAAATTAAATAATATATACTAATACAATAAAATTACTAATCTCAAATTGCCAATGATTGAATATTTTAGGAACAATTGCAATTTATTAGGACTTAAGTGTCAAACTTTTATTTTTTTTTTTTTGGATGACGAGGAAACTTCTATACTCAGCCATCACTGCGGCGGCCGATCATACATGGGCCAGGCACTCACCCCTTTGGGGTATGTGTCCGCAGATCACACAGCACCTGTCTTGAATCAATTAAGATCATATACAGGGAGCATACTGCAGTGGTACCAAGCACAGGATAAAATTCTGACTGCACTAAGCTCTTACACCTGAATGTACTCCAAGAAGTTTGAACCCAGGACCAGCACAAATACCCTCCCAAGATGAAATCACTCGGCTACACCCAGTGGGTGCATCAAACTTTTATTATTCAATATTTATCTAATGAATAGTATTTTCTTTAAGATACATAGCACATTCAAAAGTAATTAAGATAAAAAAAAAAAGTTTTTTCAGCCAATATTCATTCTTTATACAATAAAAAGTATGTCATATACATAATATTACAAAGTCATAATTATTTATATATCACAATACTGTACACATTTACATATAAATACATTACAAGTTACTAAGTACAAATATGCAAATTATCATATTCTTAAACATTGTATACAAGTTAGGAAAAGGCTCATGAACCACTGCACTCTGGCCTATTTGAATATACAATGCCTTCTCACAAAGTTTGTGGTAATGAGTTCTCACGAACTATACTCTAATTACCTGAAAAATATATAATAATGGGTGAGCTGCCTACTCAATAAATGAATAAACAATACCATACCCACAATATTTACCATAATATATACGTGCAAGGTAATACACACATTTATTCTCATACATTTCATCATTTAATTTCAATCACATTACATATTATCACCGAACATCAGTTCAGCTAAATTAACAATCAAACATTCACTTTTAAAATATACTTAAAACATAAATTTTATTACTTATACATTTTAAATTTTTTGGGCCTAATTTGTTATAATTGTTAGGATTTTACTTTTACCCAGTGCATCTTTTAATATCACTTTTATTTTCTTGGGATGATGCATTAATCATATATCATATCACAGATCAAATAGGCTCACCCCTAAATAGGTGATTACTTTTACTTAAATGATCATCTTATCCTGTGTATACACAGTGCTCTTCCGCATAAATCTTGCTAGTCAGGTATTCCTCTAAAGAAATTTACTCTTACATG
>JAWDEX010149869.1:0-23043 GCA_035221805.1 Trichilia hirta | reverse complement strand
TTTTTTTTATATCAATGCCCTTAGATATTATTTCAGATGAAATCGTCAGAACAAATTCTCTATTTGCAACCCACAATTATGTGTAAAAGTGTGTATGTGATAAGAATGGCTCATAAAACTCTTGTGTAATAAGTTTATGAAGAAAACAAATAATAAATTGAGAATTTATAAAATTTAAATAACTCAAATAGAAGCAAATAACAAAACCTTATTATAAATTTAAAACATATATAATTATTAGGATGCATCTCAAGGATTAAGAGGAGAAGAAATGACCCCTTACTCAGCCATCCATACAAAAGTCGGACGCTTGCTTTTTTTTTTTATAACACGATAAACACACTATAACACAATAATTCTAACATCATTTAACATCAACTATCCTTATTTTATTTAATATAACATATTATTTTGACATCTTAATTATAGAAAGATAAAGTATAGCAAATATTACCTGAGATAGAATTTTTACATAAGAAAAATCTACAATAAACTATAAAAAAAAAGGTTAAAGAAGGAGCGTCAGATCTAGTTTACACTTTTTGTTGCTTTTCACTGACCAATCAATCTCAGCTACCCTTGGATCAGGTTCATAAGCAAAATCTTATAATTAATTAATCAATTGCTCAAGATTTGAGGCACAGACTAAGATTTGACCTGACTCAGATTAATAGTACTATTAAAAACTCTTTTTATTTTCTCAGACTTGTTTCACAAAAGACACAAATATTTTGAATTTAACGAACTGACATCTTTTTTTATTTTTAACTAAACTTGACTCTGCAAAAATGATAAATGATGATGCATATTTATAGATAAAACAATATTCACTGTATAGGTGAAAAATAAAAAAAATAATAAAAAATAAAATAATAATGACACCTATATAAGTAGGTTAACTATTAATAAATAACAAAATAACAAAATAAAATAGCAATAATAAATACATATATACAGTAACTCAGCTGATGTCTTCTTTTAGAGATAGTTTAAAGATTCTTTATGGATCCGAGATGGACTTTCCTTCCACTATCCTTAGAAATTGGTAAACAAGGTCACTTACAATAAGATTTCTAATACTATAGCGCTCGTGCTCATTTTAGAATAATTTTTATAATTTTAAAAGCTCGTGTTAGACTAATCTACAAGAATGCATCTTAAGATTTAATAGAATATTATCTAAAGACTCCTTACTCAATCCATTCTTAATGAATTAGATTTTGTCCTTATAATTATTAAAAAGGTATTCTAAAGAGCGACATCGCTTATTATAATTTCATCTTGTATACCTGTAACAAACTTGTAAACTATTTGCTTATCATTTCTTAGAGTAAGAACTCTTACCTAAATCAGGCATATGAGCAACGAAGAGATTAGAAGATTGTCCACCTAGTCGAATTTTTGCTTCAATCAGTCATATTATGTCTTAAGAAATATCTTTGTTCGTAAGTATCTTTAGCATTGTTACTCTAATTTTATATATTTTTACTACACTACTGACAAGAAGAGCAGAAAATCGCTCATATAATTTTAGCAGAACTTCATCTATACTTAGATATGTCGAGCTGAAATGTCACAGATTATTGTTATTAGCCACTTATCCAAGCACAATAAAACTTTCCTGTAAAATAAACAAATAATTATTAATATAATTTCTAATAGTTAAAGAAAATGATTACATGTTTATAGTAAATAAAAAGGTAAAATAATAGTAACATCTATGTAAACTAGCTCAGCAAAAGTTGAAAAGAAAATAGTAAACACCTACATTGTTGACAAGTTTGTTAGAATTACCCTAATAGTTAGTTTGAAAATATAGACACATCGCTATATAAATTCGGTGCCTTGAGTTAAGATACAAACTTATTAAACAATTTTGGCAGAATAATTTAAAAATTAAGCCTCATGTCATTATCACAAATTCGACACTTCGAATATGAATAAAATTTAAAGAGGATAAAATTGGGTTATGACAGGTACATTTAATAGTTATATAATTGACTATAAATTAAGTATTAATTTAAATATGCATTTATAGATACTTGACTCAGCTGCTACTTCGCATTTTTATGTGTCATTGCAAGTACTGCAGAATAATTTTATACTATCAGGTGATGGGATCACATTGACAATTGCGAATGGAGCAACAATTGCTGCCACTCTTATAAGTTCATGTAGACTACAGTTACCATCCAGACATATTTTAAAATTAAAAAATATATTATATTTTGTTTTTTCTATAGAAAATATTATATTTGCATTTGTTCTATGTACGTAATATGAGATATTTTATATAGTTTAATAAAAATATATGTTTATTATATTTTAAATATATATATATTAATAAAGCAATTAATACAAATAGCTTGTATGTCTTTCAATTAAATAATAATTATTCAATATCTTTTATTATTAATAAAAGAATTTGAACTAAAATTAATTCTAAATTTTTGTGACATCACAAATTAGGTCATATAAAAGATAAACGACTTACTTAACTTAATATTAATGGGATATTAGTCTCATTAAATTCTAAACCCATTTTAATGTATAAGTCACCTCTTTAAAAAAAGATGATCAAATTGTCTTCTAAAAATAAAAGTGAGAGGTAAAAAAAAAACGTTGAACTTATATATACAAATATATGTAAACTATTTATAATATTTATAATTTATTATTTTTAAAATATTTATAAAAATATAAAATTTAATATGTGATAATATTTTTTAAATTAACAAAATTAGAATGAATATTTAACTGAACCCTGTAACTTATATATCCTTTACTTATATATTTATAATATTCTATATTTATTTTATATTTTGTTTCTTATGCAAGTTAAAATTGTAATAAATTGGCCTCTGAAGGGGCCTAAATGATAATTCACTAATATGGATTTTGTCAGGATTTCGGCAGAACAGCTGACGAATAGACCAAAATGCATTTTTAATGCGTCTCCACTTCCTCAAAAGAAGAAATTGTTCAATAGGACACGTCTACATCACAATATCATAGATCTTATCACGTGGAATTATTATGACCATGCGATTTCTTCACGACTTCTGAAAATAGGTTTAAAGTCTTCGGCTCGAATGAAAATAAATTTCAATAGATTTTGTTGGATCAAGTATTATTGACTGCTCTGTGACAATTAATTATTTTACTCAAAAATAAATTTTAAAAGTGTAACAAAAAAAAAAAATATATATATATATATATATATATAAAAATATAAATTCATTTATCAATCATTTATTCTTATTTGTATTAGAACAGCATATTTTAAAGGTTCTCTTATTTGTATAATATGTTCGTGCACATATTTTGCTATAATAAACCTTATCGATAAAAATTTTATAATTAAAGTGCTGACAAGCGTTTTATCTAAAAATACAAATTACTTATTTATGATCTTTAATAAAAATTTGACCTTTTTATTTTAATCAATTAAACTACAAATGTTAACAAAAATTTAGCTTTTATAAATATTCTATTGAGGCAATTAAATCTCTCTCTTTATTTATAAAATTCGATTTTATCTTAAATACTAATAGAAGTAATAATTAATTTATTTTTTTGTATAATATAATCAATGTCCATATATTTTAAAAGAAGAAGAATTCTTTTTTTCTAAATTTTATAGTCATTACCTCTTAGTTGGGGAATATCAATTTTAATATTAAAAAAAATTTATAGATTGTATAATTGTATAAAAATAAATACATATACTTATAATTTAAAATTGAGGCTATTAAACATATATCATATTTATCAATGTAAATCATATTTAAAAATATAAATTTAATGACATAAAATTTGCTTGAAGACCAATTTCTAATTCAATTAGACATATATATAACTTTATGATAAAACTACTAAATTTATTCATTTTTTTAAATTTTATGGGTGAATTAAAAAATATAATTTAATATTTTATCTTAATTAATTGTATAAATATAATAAAAATTTTTATAAGATAAAATATATTATATTCGATATGATTAATTACAACTACTATCATAATATGATCTAAAACACTTACTATATAATTTTGCATAATTAAAAATATTGCGTATACTCTTTAATTAATTAAAATTATATGAACATATTAACATTAAATTTACTAAATTTTTATTGTTAATATTTTTTAGGTGAATGGTGTGAGCAATTGTATTAATAAATACTACTAAGTAAATTCCTATAAAAGATTAGAGGGATAATAAATGATTTCGCTTAAAATCTAATTTTTTCAACCAAAATTTTTCTTAGACATACAATTTTATGATATAATATATCACTATAAAAATATCCAATAATAGAAACAATAAAAATTATAAAAATCACATGAATTTTATGTAATTTAAGTACAAAATCAAATTTATGTATTATAAGGTAAAAATATGCACAATAATGAAAATTAATAAATTAAATATAACTTTAACTTCAATATTATTTAACTTAATTTTGCATGTAAAATAAATCAATTGTACATACAAATATTAAAATTATAACTAATTTACACATTATTAAACAAAAATATGCAAGAAATAAATATCTATATAATAATTAGCGTACATATAAATTTTGAAAAATATTGCACATGAAAAATTCAAGTGGCGAAGTAGCAAGGGAGATACTTTATAAACCTGACTCCCAATACCTTCGCAAATTTGAATATGTCAATCAAATGAATGATATGTTACAAGAACGTCATCTTCAACCTCTAGTTGTGCCATCTTAACTCGGTTGCAGTTTGTTCAAAAAATTTGTCGATTTCTCCATTTTTTATCCATGAAATTTGACATTTTAAAAGTCAAAATTGTTAGCAAATCAATTTCAAAATGATTTATAGCAATATTTAGCATCATAATGCCTCAGAAAATTAAAAAAAAAAAAAAAAAAAAGCAAAATTTTTCTAATGAAAATTTTTTTCCAAAACTTGTAGAGAGCTTGAAGATAGAGGCGTTAAAGGTTCTAATACCAACTAATAAAAGCTAAAATATGATTTGAACATATTTACAAATTTAAACAATATTTAAATCATAATGTGGAAATAAACAAACATACCTCGAACCATTAAAAACTTTGTATAATTTGAAGATGAAATGAAATACTTGTAAACTTTTTTAAACTCTATTTAAATTATATAAGAATTTTTAAATGAGCTAGTAGTGCCTAGAAACTTCACAAATATGTTTATTTATAGGTTCCTTCGATCAAAGAGTAAAGAAAAGTTAATAGATGTGGTTATGCTCATAAACATTGATAGAATTATAGCCATTAATACATGAACATAAGAAAACAGATAGAATTTATAGTCATCAATAAATACGAGTAAAGACAATGGGTGGCCATGATTTACACGTTCTAACATATTCACCAAAAATTTTTCATAATCAAATGGAGTTTTTGAGCTCATATTTAAGGACCTTATTGGCAAAACATGTTAATCAAAGCTAGGAGATCGAATTTCGAGTGTAATAAATTAGGACCTTGATAGTGTTTATTGTCAATGACATTGAAGCAGAAGTTGCAGAGTTGGAGTTAAGGAGTCTAGATTGTCGATCAACTCTAAATTATTAAGGATAATCAAGATTGTGCACTATATTGTGAATGAAAATATATATTGTTTATTTTATTATTTTAATTTTAAGTTGTTCATTAATTAAAATTTTAAATTTAAGAAAAAGTTTACAGAGAGAATTAATATTTTAATATTTGGCATTGTAGTAAGTTGATTGCGTTATTTTCTTGTGTTTAAGTTTTGAATTCCCTCATATACATATAACTTTTAATCATTTACAAATTTAAGGATATTTATATAAAATTAGGATTTTTTAAAAAAAGTATACATAAAATAAGAAAATAGATCAAACAAGAGGGACTTATAAAAGAATTTTCTAATTTTGAAACATATCTAACATAGAAAGTTTGTATAAAAAATAGTATAATTATTAAATATGAGTCATTTATAAATTACCAAATGAAGTGTATTTATAAAATAATAGAATTTTAAAATTTTATATGGGCTTGGAGTTATAAGAGTAGTGGGCTTTCCTCATTTAGAGTTAAGTTCCGTATTCACCTGTTTCACATCTAAATACACTCACTTTAATGCAACATATACTTGCAAATCAATTATAATTTTGGGCCACTAAAAAGCGTTTCAATTAATAAAATTTTCAAATTAAAAACGCCACACTCCATGCAGCGCAAGACTGCTCAAGTTTCCCATCACTCAAAGTAAGGATGGCAGCCATGTATGGCGTGTTCGGATATTCAATCAGACTCGGTTGGATTGGGAGGGCCGTTGCCTTCAAAATACAAAATACCGTTAAATAAGGATTTAATATGTTAAACTCGGTCAGACTTGAATTTAGGCATAGATGCGAATACCCACCTAACTGATCAATTAAAACTTTTTAATTATTAATTTAAAAAATAAAAATTGAAACCTTAAACTTAAAATTTTTAACATTTTAATTTTTGATATTTAACTTTTAACTTGTAGTTTAATATATTTTGTTAATGCATGCGAATGTTTGAGGAGCTCCGGGCATCTCACAATACATCTCGTTGTCTACGAACCAGCAAACAGAGAGAAGTTGGAAACTGTCCATAGCCAATTTTTGAAGGTAATTCCATGTATCGAATATAGTATTTCCAAGGTGTTTGAGTTGGGAAGCTGCAAACAAAGAAAAGATGATTAACATAACACCGGCTGTTTAGCGAAAACTCTTCGCCATCGAAGTCAAATTTTAGGATTTCTTTTACTTGCAGAAAGAGAAGACAAGATAGCACGTATTTATGTGGCTGCTGTTTGTCTCCAAAAAAGTGGCTGCTTGAGACTATCGGAGACAGAAGGTTGGCAAGCATACATATGTAGGTTACTGCTTATTTCTTGGTGAACGACGACGTAAGGTTATCGAAAAACAAGTCCGCGGGCACACATGTGGAGGGTTGTCGTTTGCTTCTCAAAGGCTGTCCGCACGGAACTGTTAGGGAGTGGACTGAGGGACACACGTGTAAAACCCCCGTCTAAAATGACTAAATTGACTCCCCAAAAAAATTATTTCCTTTTATCATCTGGGGGTAACCTTGTAATTTTATGAGAGTTTAACTATACAAAACGACAAAATGGGGGGGGGGGCGGGAATATTCATCGTCTTCCAATTCTCCCGCCCTGCACGAATTTTTTTTTTGTTTCTTTCTCACCACCCTCTGTCTTTTCTTTGTCTTTATTTTTTCCACCAAACTTTTGTTAAAATTTTGATTTCTCGCTATAAATTAAATCATTTAGACGTCCTCTACACACTGCAACTATTATTATTCTATTAAAAGTAAAGATTAATGTAAGTTAAAATTTTGATATTAACTAATTTTGATATTTTAAATAAATTTTTATTTAATTTCAAAATAAGTTCACTCATAGAATATACTTTCGTATATTCACCCTTCTTCTTATTTTTTAATTTCATATGTATTGAGCACTTAGAAAAATGAAATACTAGAGTTAGAGTAGTTTGCCCAGCTTCAGGTATAAATTCTCTAACTCACTCATATTAGGGTTTATAGCTGCTCCCTAGAACCTTGATTGACTTATTTATGTATTCGATTTAATATTTATTTTTTATTATAAATTTAAAATCAAATTTATGTATTCATATATTTATATGGGTTTGAGATTATTATTTTTACTTTTATTATTAAATTGAGGTGGATTTGAACATGCTTAAAAAATTGATTTGAAATAAAAATAGTTGAATTATTGAATTAAATATTATTAGGAGTGTAATTTTGATTTGTTCAACAGACACCTTCACCTTGAAGCTCAATATGTTCTTAGTTTACGTTCACATAGAAAGAATGTACAAACAAGAACTTATAACAGTTATCATAGATGAACTTTATAAGACAGGGTGTGACAACATGTGTGTAAAGTTATTATTTATTCTTGCTCGTGCTTTTTATAGGATAATAAAAAATTATTTTTCTGTATTTTTGTTAAATATATTTATTTTTGTATAAAGTATTATATGATTTATAGCACTATAATATGTCATATTACTAGGTACAATAATATTAATATAGATTATTTTTTGCTGTACTCTACAATTTAATAATTGAAACATTCTATGTATAGTTTAATTGAAAAATTAATTTGTTTTTTGAAGATTAAAATTTTCAATTCAATTATTTTAATTTTTATTAATAAGTTTATTTAAAAGAATTTAAATTTAATATTTAAAAAATAAAAATAATTTTAAAATTTAATAAACATTACTTATGTATGTATATCTATCTATCTGTGGATGTTCGTAAATTTCTAAAATCTACTCAAATATTATTCAAACCCAAATTCAGTTTAAAACTCTGATATAGATTCAAGGATATGATAATAGAAAATGGATCATGAACAAAAATACACTACTATCCAAACCCAAACCCAAACCCAAACCCGAAAAATGCATCCATGCACTACTATCAAAAGTATTTTCAAAAGCAAATATTATTATTTTAAAATTTAATTAATAAATGAAAAATATTTTTGATTTTTTTTTTTACTATTTTTGAAAATAAGCTTCCAAAATTCATTACAATTTTATCCTCAACACAATTACTTTAGTTATTTTTAAAAGTAATACTAGCTACTTGACTATTTTTTATTTTACAAAAATTAATTTAACAAATACAGTCAAAAAAATTTTATTTCTAAAAGTATTAATTTTATTATTTTTAAAATATTTTTTATTTATAAAAATATTATTTCTATATTTTTCAATAGTTATGTAAAAGTCATTTCGGTAAAAACTTCTCCATAAAATTTATTCATAAAAATAAAAATAATAATAATAATATTATACAAAATTTTTGGATGATTTAAGAATCATAGTTATTGTAGAATAAAAATATTAAAAATTAAATATCAAAAGTAAATAAATCTTATTAAAACGATTGATATCGTTTTAATTTGATCCTGAAAAAAATTAACTTAGTCACTTTTAAAAATAATACAAAATACATAATTATTTTTCATCTTAAAAAACTATTTTTAACAAACACACTTTATTTTTAAAAATATTATTATTTTTAATTTATAAATATTATTTTATTTTCTAATATTATTATTTGTTAAAAACGATTTAGAATTCATTCTAGCAGACACATTTCCTCAAAAGTTTTACACTTTTATTCATAAAAAATAAAAAAAATACCATTAAAAATGGATAATTTTAAAATTCAAATTATTATAAAATAAAAGTATTATAAGTTAAATATTATTTTTTAAAAAATAAATAAATTTTATAAAAAAATTAATACCACATATATATATAATCCTAAATTCCAATAAAATCATCCCTATAAACATCAAAATCCCAAAGAAAGCTTCAATGCAATGTTGGGTTTTGACTTTTGTCTTGTTATCCGTTTGGTGGACCGAAAAATGTTCGGTTTGTGATGGACCCATGAAAAGAAAAGTTTAATTTTATTTAATTTTATTTTTTTTAAATTTGTTTCGTCATAACTTACCAACGAAAAGGACAAAAGTGTCAGTTAGGTAAGATTAACGTGGATCTCGTTGGCCTTCTAGAACCATATCTTATCTATAGTATATAGATCTCGTTTATCTTACCATACAATAAATTAAATATATTAATAATAAATTTATATTTATATATTAATATTTAATTTCCAAAATGTTTATTCTTAATAATATTAATATTTGAAAAAGAATTAATAATTTTTTGAACTCAAAACTCATATATTAATTTTAAAAAATTTATCAATTAAATCAATTAATTTTTATAAAAATAATATTTATAATCTAAATCATTAATCTCTCAACATTGATGTATAGAGTTAGATGGGCATAAAAATAATTACCGAGAGCACATATTTTAAAATAAAATTATTAATAATATAATTTTTTTTAAAATCTAACTTAAAATATTATTTAACTATTATATCTTATCAATATATTTTTATTTTTGTAAACTTTTATTTATTCTATATTAAAAATTTATATTTCTAGACTATTTATTTTAATAATAATAATAATAATTTTAAAAATAAAATGGTAGGCCATAGGAATTAATGAGAATGGACAAGTCTGCGTACGTTGGTTGCTAAATTAGATGTGGATTAATCTACCAACCTCTACCAAACTTTTTTTCTAATTTATTTTTTATTGTATTAGATGGGATAAGGTTTATCCAATTGAATTCATTTTGATTTTGATTTTGATTTTTCTTTGCCAACATTACATGTTATCAAATGAAGAAGAATTATTATTTTGTACGAAACAAGAAAAGACCTAATTCATAACTACCTAACTACCAATGCAAATATATTTAATTATTTAAAATTAATTTAT
Source organism: Trichilia hirta (assembly GCA_035221805.1). Classification (NCBI taxonomy): domain Eukaryota; kingdom Viridiplantae; phylum Streptophyta; class Magnoliopsida; order Sapindales; family Meliaceae; genus Trichilia; species Trichilia hirta. Next base: position 12,668 of record JAWDEX010149869.1, on the reverse strand, counting down.
TTGTTATAAAGACATCCCATAAAATTAAAACGAACCAAAAAAAAAAAAATATAAATATAGGTTAATTATAATTCATTTATTTTTTGGTTTTAATATCTATTTTTTAAAATTATTATTTAACTTTTAGTTATAAATTTTCTATATTTATAATTTTTAACTCTTGCTTATTTTATAATCAAATTCGAGGGACCATTGGCTTAAATTTTGTACTATAAATATAATTAATGATATGTTAAAATAAATATATAAATTAAATATTAAAAAATATATTAATGAAAATGATTTACATTTATCTATGTCATCAACTTATCACCAACTGAAGAACACTATCTATTAAATAATCGAATTAATATAAACTAATTGATAATAAATTTATAAGACGGATTTATAAGAGTCTTATTAATGTTAATTAAGAAAGGTGATGAGCAATAACTTAGGTAAAAATGGATGTTGGGGGATTCAATTTCCAATAAAATTATTATTATTATTATTATTATAAACAATAAATTTTTTTTATTATTATTATCATCTCGTTTTAAGATATAATAGCTAATATACCCTTAATAATAAATTATACAAGTACTATTATACTTCTTAATAAAATGAATATATATTAAAAAATAATAAAATATTTTAATAAAATTATCTTCACTCCTTTAATCTTATTAAAGATAGGATCAACCTTAAAAAGATAATTATCATAATTTTTAAATTTTAAGAAAATCTTTGTTATAAAATATAAAATAAAAATAATTATTAACCAACGAAACTATAAAAAATATATATAATTCCTCCGTCCATTAAATTAGGAGAATAGAATAGTCTAATGTTCTTTTCGCGATGCCTTTGCTTTGGCATTTAGAATTACAGTGGATTCAGAAAGCTATTCTTTGAATTGATGGTTATTTGAATTTGACTTCTTCTTTTTTTGACCATTTCTTATTATTTATTCTCTTTGGCCCTTTTGGAATTCTTTGCTCTCTTTGGTTTCTAATATCATTTTCATTAATAGTTTTTTATTGATTTTTGTTTTATTTTTAGGGTAAGATTTCATGTCTATTTTTTATTTAATTCTATTAAACTCTTAATTGAGTTTTTTTTTTTTTTCTAAAAAAGAAAAAAAAATTGTCTAGCGAATATATTATTAAATCTGCTGGCCCTAACATTTAATACTATCAACCATCAACTTAAATTCCATGTATTCTTAATATTCTTTTCACATTATATATATATATTACACCCTAAATTTCCCTCCATCTAATGATGTATATCTTTAGTCTCGAACATGGGTTGACCCAAAAGAAGATGAATGCTGTACTGTAAACTATCTGATCAATACTATATACTTATAATCCATAATAATACAATAACTTAAAAAAATTATTTTATTTTTTAATTGCAATTCTGGGCCAATGTTTTATGGTTATTTTTTCTAATAATTGTGACCTTAAATATTTAAAAACTTAATTAAAATTAGTAGAAATTAACAGCAAATTCATGTAGATAAAAAAAAAAAAAATTGTTTTCATGTTCTCTCATTTTCGTCTTAAATAAAGATAAGAACAATAAAAATGGTAAACAATTTTTGTTAAATATATTTGCGAGTTTTATTTTACTATAACTACATTTATCTTAATTATTTTAAATTAAACTTAGTTAAAGATTTGAATAAAATAATAATTAATTAAAAATACTTAAGTGATATATTTTTTTATTTTTAATTTTTTTTTTCACAAACAACAAGGACTCAAATTAGTAATAACCCTTAAAAATAAAATAAGTTATTACATTATATTCAAAAATAAAAGGAATAAAAATGTTAGGTATTTTTGTTTGTATGGGTATATAAATTTTTATGTTATTCCCATAATTTAAATTAATTTTATTTCATTACATTCAATATTGGAATCCCATTCCCATGCCCATATGTATTATTTCACTGTATTTACACATGAACCCCAAACCAATTGTCATTTCCTTTTGCATTTTTTATTTTGACTTTTCAATGAATTAAAGAGATTCTGTTATATCTTACCTACCTACCAAACATCTCACATGTTCTTCTTCACTCAAACTTTTTTCACACTCTTTCTCTTTCATATGACAAACAATATTCTTAAATTTCATTTCATTTTTTAAATAAATAAATAAATTAATTTGGAGAGTTGACCTAATAATAAATTAACCATAATTATGAGAATATATATTGTTATATTAATTTTTTAAAAAAAATATAATATAAATATTATAAAATTTAGTCAATTATATACTTTAATTTTATTAATTATAAAATAATCATAAACCCTAATTTATTAAAACCTTTTTAGTTTGAATGTTATTTTTATTTTTTTAATATAATTACATTAATATGTCATCAATCATAATTATATTTAACAATAATAAAATTAAAATATATATTTGATAAAATCTTTAGATTGTGCTTTGGTTTTACACTTATTTTAATAGAAACTAATGTAGCATTATATTTTTTATATAATATTATTATTATTATTATTAATGATTTATAATTATTGTCCCTTGACCATGCATATGCATTTCTCTTAGCTGAGCTGGCCCAGCCTTGGTTGGAGGAATTAGTGTACAACTTAAACAAGTTATAATTTCACATGGCAAAACTTCATTGTCACGTCACAATCATTCGACGGTTGATTTCTATAAAAGATATACTCGGGAAGGAAATACGCATCCTAAAATTTGGTAAAATATATATTTTAATTTTAAAAATATTTATACCTACTTTAATTTATTAAAAAAAATTTAATTATAGTAATATCTTTTTTATATTTTAAAAATTATATCTTGTTTTCTATGATATATTTACACATTCATTAATTATGATATAATATTTATACACTAATTGCATATATAAGATGTAATCTCAACTATTTAAAGTGTATAAATATAATAATTGACAAATAAAGAGTATTAATTATACATTAATTACGTATATTATATATAATTTTAATTATTAAAATACATAAATTTAACAATGACCAAATATTGTAAAATTTAAAAGTTTTAAAGTTGAGAGGCTAATGATCCATTCTCTCTATCTATAGCTATAATAATAATTATTATTATTATTAAGACAACACAAACATTTAATAACAAAATTATTAATAAATGAAGTTTCTTATTTTATGAAATGTGTATATTTATGTATATATAAAATGGTTTTCATAGTCATTGTGTGACGCTCCATTAATAATCAACATACAATATCATTATTTCCATGGTAAGGGGGAAGTGTTTGGAATGTTAGGTTAGGTCAATAACCAATATTTGCTTATTATGTGACTTTGACTTTTCATTTATTTGAAAAATATTGAACATAAATAAATAAATAGTATTAGAGATATAAACTTTTTATATAAACACTTGGTATATATTAATATTACAATATTTGTGATTGTCGCATATTTTATATATTTACGAGAGTAATTAAAAATTTACGAAAATAAAACTTATAACTTAAGATATGTGAAAATTATACCATGTTATCATATTAATTTGTATAAAATATTTATATTCTTAATAATATTATTAACAAATTAGGGATACGCTACTCTAATTAATTATATATTTCTTCTCTATTTATACTACTATTATTTTTAATATTTAGATATTCGTCTAAAATTGTGGTTATTGTGTTTTAAAAGCAAGTTAAAAATATATTTAATCATATTAAATTTTAATAAAATTTATTAATAATATTAAAATTATATACACTTTAATATCAAAAGAAGTCTTAAACTAATTATGATATTAAATTAATATTAATATCATATATATATATATATATATATATATATATATAATTTGTAATATATTAAATTTTTTATATTTAATATACATTTTTGACATTCCTAGTTCTTATCCTACTTTTGTCTGTCATTCCATGTGACTAAGGAAACTTTTCAAGTGGTATTGTAACAAAGCATTCTAAAATCATTAATTATAAATGGATAAAAATAAGGCAATTTTCTCCAATGGTTTGTATTGAAAAATAGTGAAACGTTGACGTATTCCTCTGCTCTTTTCTCTTAAACTAGGGGCACTCAAAGAAAGTAAATGATCTATGTTCTGTTGCCCGACACATAAAAAAACGTCGTTTTAGGGAAAACATAAAAATTTACTAGTTGACGAAGTAACGATATATTTAATATTAAGGTATTGTGGTTATAGAATTATTATAATTTTATCATTGTTATGACTAAAAAATTTAAATATTAAATAGTTATTATAAAATAAATAAATTTTATTTACAATTGATATTAATTAATAATTTTTAATATATTACTTTTAAAATTAAGTAAAAATCAACAATATCAACACTTTAAGTTAAATATTAATAAAATAAATTAATATATATATATATAACAAACTTAAAAAAGGAAAGAAAGAAAGAAAGAAAATTAGGATTCCCCAATCATATACGAGCATATTTGAATAAAATAATTCAATAAGAGATGGTGAGGACAACAATAGAGCAATAATGGCATAATACATCTTGGCTTATCTTCTCTTTGTAATTAATTAATAATTCATAACTAAAAACTTATTATAATCTCTGTAAATACCCATTTGAATTTTGAGTACAATTCTTGCATATTTCACTTTTCTCAATCCCCAAACTCAGTTGCCAACATAAACAAACTGAGTCAGCTGAGTTCGGAGAAGAAGCTGGAGTTAACTTAGACTGAGTCGTTGAATTAAGACCAATAGATAGCTCTAAGTTGAGCTCATCATCTCTTTGTTGTTGTTGTAGTTGTTCTTCCTCGTGATCTGTTGTCATGCTGCTGATGTTGCAGTTATTATCTTCGACTGGTTCTGTTCTGGGTTGATAAATATCCACGGTGGCGGAGGTGGCGGTGACGGTGCTTCCGATGAGAGGACGATGAGTATGAGGATCAAGGCCTCGGCTGATAAGCTTTCGTTTGATGTGTGTGTTCCAATAATTCTTGATTTCATTATCTGTTCTTCCTGGTAATCTTGCAGCAATTAAAGACCATCTGCATGCAATAACTCAACAATCATATCTACCATTAAATCATATAAATCAATGAATAAAAATTTGTGTCGTCAACAAAATGACGTAAAAGAAGCAAAATTTCATACTTGTTTCCGAGCATACTATGAAGTTTGATAATGAGTTCATCTTCTTCTTCAGTAAAATTTCCGCGTTTAAGATCCGGACGAAGATAATTAATCCATCTTAATCTACAACTCTTCCCACATCGAAGCAATCCTATTGATCAAGAAAAATAAAAAAAAAAAATTCATAACATAATTAATCATAAGATGAAGAGCATGAATTAGAAAGGATATTTCTCAGGCTCGGATATTCGAGAGTTTTTAAGAAAGTCTGCTCGAAGTTTCTCTAAAGGACACTTATTCGTATAAAACACCGTCGTTTTGAAAGAATTTTGAGCAGGCTTTCTCAAATTCGGACGTCCGCACAAGAGAATTAGTGATATCTATGAATTTACCAGCTGCTTTTGGTAGAGCCCTCCAACATCCTTCTCCATGAGTTTTTATGTACTGGATGAGTCTTTGATCTTCTTCTTTTGTCCAAGCTCCTTTATTGGTATGAGCTTTCTCACAACAAGGGGAACGACCCATATGCTTAGATTGAATTATGAAAGGGAGGGGGAGATGGGTTCGTTTGTTTATTTGTAATTACATTTGATGTTAGAAAATGGAAGAGAAGAGAGAAGAGAGAAGAAGAAGAAGAAGATTAAAAGGAGAGGTGAGATAGCAATTGAAGGAGAATTAAGGCTTCATAAATTTATATTTATATTTATAATATATTATTAAAAAATATGAAGAAAGCAGAAGAGGAAGAGGAAGAGGAAGAGGAAGAGGAGAGAGAGGAGGTAAAGGCTATAGACTCGATCCTTTTGTTTTGACCAAGTTGGTAAAAAGGAATTAGAGAATGAATAAAACAAAACGTGGGGAGAGAGGCAAAAGAAATTGATTTTGGTAGGTATAAATAAGCTTCTTTCTATCCAATTCTCATTACTATTTGGCTTTCATTATATTTGACATAAAATGACACTTATTTTGATTTCCATGTAAAAACACTATAATTTCGTGATTATAAAACTTACCCATAAACTTAAAAATTAAAAAAAAAAATATTGAAAAGGGTTAAGTGTTATGGCGTTAAAATTATTGGACTTAAAAAGTATTTTTTTTTTTTTAAAAAATAAAAGAAACTTAGATTATGGCTATATAAAATTATATAGTAAAATAATAAGATTTACAGATAGCTTTGGATTTAATAAATCTACCCTCAACCTCTAAAATTTCTTTAATATTTTAAAAGACTCTTTAAAAAGTCTTTTCTCTCCTCCTCAAAACAAATCGAAAATTTCTCTCTCTCTAATAACATAAGTCTTAATTAGTAATTTTACTCTCTTTTCAAAAATAATTTACTTTAACAATTTTCTATCAATTGTCTAAATAAAGAACTAGGTCTTCTCCCTCCTCTATGATGTCCACATAGGAAATAAGCCAAATCAAAGACTAAGCTATGTTATCAAACACTTTTTTATTTTTATTTTTTTAAAATACATAATTATTATAATAATAAATAGATTCTAAAATTATATTTATAATTTAAATAAAGGAATAATAAAAATTCTCAGAAGAGTAATAATTAGCAAAGAATTTGAAGAAGCTTTGTTAGTTAATAATAAGTGGTGTGGTTGTTGCCACCCACCATATTGATAGACAAACAACAGGTGGAAGAGAATATAAATTTATAATAATATATACTTAATGCTTAGAGTCTGAAAACTCAGCTGCATTTTCCTTTCAAAATTTGTCCATCACATGAATGAGAATACAAAGACATGATCTGGGCCGTGGGGCCTCCCCTTCTATTAAGCACTCCACTGTCTTTTTCGAGTCAGTTTCGTGAGAGTGGTCCCAATTAATTTCCTTTTCACTTCGTTTTTCCTAAAATTTGTTTGCAGAGGAAAACTTTAACAAACCCACTTTTAATTTAATTATATAATTAAATTAACATCGACTGATTAGTATATTTTACCTAAAATAAATACATATAAATTTTAGTATTGTTTTCGCATTATCTCCTTTCAAATTTGTTCAAGTAAGCTAATTTCTTTTACGTACGTTTTCACAACTCTTGAGTAATGTTCGTATATTATTTTACTAAAAATTTTAAAATTTTATTTATTTTTTTTTATCTAAATTTTCAATAAAAATATTAAAATTTTATATTTTTTTAAAACAAAAATATCTAAAAATCAGTGCTTTTACTTTCATCAGTATTAAGGTGATAATCATTTAAAAATTTAATAAAAATTAAAACAAAAAGCGTTAAAAATTTCTATTAAATTAAAAAAAATTAAATATAACTGTATTCAAATTAAACATCAAGTACAGAAAACGAGAAATCTCTTGGTCTTCTTCCTTTACTTGATTTCTTTTTAATTACAATTATCACTGTTACTTAAATTACACCTTGAATTTCAAACACCATCACTCCCAGCTTTTACTTTTTGCCCATATGCTTTTCTTTGACTTTTGTCTTACTTTCTGTTTTTCAATCTCATACTTCAACATCAAAATTCCATAACAATGGTACAACTGAAGAAAAAATCAGAATAACAAAGGCGGCCAAGTTTGACCAGAACAAATACTAATAACAGTAATATTTAAAATACAACTGTTTTTAATAAATTATGTGATATGAGTCAAATAACATAATATTATCTATCTATCTATCTATATATAATGTTATGTTTTTGAGAGTCATTAGAATAGATAAAAGAGGAGAATATGAAAAATAAAAAATAAAGTTTTATAAAATTTTAAAACTGAAACCTAAGAAAACTTAAGAAGGTGAAAAAATAATTTTTAAATTTGTAACTAACAATCTCTTAATTAATATAAATTTTTTTTTTTTCTAAAAATCTGATATCCTAATTTAGTTTGATCTTTTATTTTATATATATTTTTTTGATAATTATCTTGATTATTGCAGTGTATTTACTATAAAATTAAAATTTTAAATTATTTGACTTAACTGTTAAAGTGTTTGATCTTTATTCATGTTTATATTTATCTTTTTCAAGATCGATGTTTTGCTTTCGAGCATAGAAAGTACTACTATAATCAAATTTAAAATTTTATCCGTCGATATTATTTATCTGTCACTATATTGTTTCTCATTGTAATGCCAACAATGTTTATCGCTAATACTGTTTATTAATCGAATTAATGGCTCAAGGTTAAGGAGGATAATTAAAAGAGTAGAGTAATAACAAGTACAAATTTCATAATTCATAAAATTTCTGATAAAAAAAATTTTGAATTATAAAAACTTAAAATGTAAACACTGTTACATCATGAAGGGTTAAAGATAGTGATTAAGGAGAATTGATTCCCTGGAATACTAGAGACGAGTAAAAAAGAATGTATTCTCTTCGAGCATTATCTCTAAACTTTTATGATTTAACAGTGCTTAACATATTTAATTTTTATAATTTGAAATTTTCTTCATTAGAAAATTTCTAAAGAGTGAATTTTATACTCAAAGCTATTATTTTACCTTCTTAATTATCTTTTTCAATTTTGTACCACTAATTTAATTAATAAACAGTGACCCACAGTGATTGATAAATAATGTCAATAGTTAAGATTTTAAACTTAACTCTAATATCACTTCTTGTTGTGCATAAAAACAAAACTGACTCCAAAAAATATAAATATAAGAACAAATAAAGATCAAACACTTTTTAACACTCAAGTCAAATAATCCAAAATTTTAATTTACAGTTAACACATTATAATAATCAAGATTTCTATCAAAAAATATAAAATAATAAATCAAACCGAAACATGCTACAAGAATTTTAAAGAACAATTTTTACATTAATTAAAAAATTGTTAATTACAAGCCTCCAAAACAAACTTACCTCTTTATTTTTACTCTCAACTTTTCTTGTGTCCCTTAATTTTGTGAACTTACAAAACTCTACTTTTTATTTCTCACGTTCTCATCTTTTATTTACTCTACTAATTCTAGAAAACATAGATAGACAGATAGAGAGATTGAGAGAGAGTATAGATTTCCTTACCATAGTCAACTAAAAAAATTGCCCATTTAAAACTTAGATCAATTTTCAACAGCAATTTGTATAAAGAAATTGTACTCATAATATTATTCTAATAACAATAAATAAAAAAAGAGCAAACCCCTCCCCCCCTCAAAAAAAAAAAAAAAAAATTTCACCACTCGTCAACTAAAACATTTGCCCATTCAAAACTTAGATCAATTGTTAACAATAGTTTGTATAAAGAAATTGCACTCATAATATTATTCTAATAACAATAAATAAAAAAAGGAGCAAAACCAAAAAAAAAAAAAAAAAAATTCAGCACACGAATGATAATGATAATATGCACGCGTCAAAAGTGGAGTAAAAGTTTAAATTCAGAGAGGATTCGATGTCCTTCCAAAACAAAATTTATTACATATACTAGCATTACCGAAGTTTTGTCTTGCCACAAGTCTTGACCCTTTTTATCAAAAACAGTTTTTTGGGGTACCCTTCACTAGGCCGAAAACACAAACTTGCTGTGCTATTGGGCAGGTGCACATATACCACAAGACTCAAATCTTGCATTGCAAGACATTGGCTTGCAAATTTATCCTGCACAAAATTGTGTGCAAGTATATTGCCTGCAAAACACCTTGCATGCAACTCACTGTCTTGTATGATTAAGGGTACAAAAGTCATCAGGGTCCAAAATATAAGTTTTAACTCATAGTAAGAACTTTACAGGGGTCCTTTCTATCAAATCACTTTAAACGAGTGCCACATAGAGACTAACAGATTTCAATGCATGTATCATAGGAAAACAAACGTATTTTATTCACCTTCAATAATTTATGTATCATATACAATGAATTTTGAGTGGTAAACTAAAGATTGCAAATTAGTCAATCAATTCCAAAGAATTAAAACCTAAAAACATCACCACTCACTTAAATGAAAGAATTTAATTGAATCACGCATCATAAATCACAGGTAAGGTAAATTTTCTAACCCAGAGACAATTATATATTCAGATTATGAAGTTTGTTTGTTTCTGTTACCTTGTTCATTCGGAGATTCAGGTTGTTTACACATGCAGTCTGGCTTGGGAAATGTGTAAAGCGACGCACTGGGTTTTCGTAATTCACTTCCCTTCGCGTCACTATGATAAAGCATATCCTTCATTTGCAGCTTGAAGTCATCCCATCTGCCAAATGTGGATGAAAAATATATACAATCACAAATTACTTGAAATGATGCTTCTAATCTATAAAAATGAAGTTCAACAATAAAATGCCAAGCCTAAAATTCATTTTCTTTGCAAACAAATAAAACATTCGGCATTATGTAAATGCTTGACAGCCCTAGCATTGATGAGGAGTACATTGATGATCTAGCAACTGCCCATGACTAGGAGTATATTGAAATAGTTTAACCTAATGAATCAATAAACATCAGCGTTTTATCGTAAGTGTGCTCTGGTTGTAAGGATTTAGTGGGGCAAACTCAAGCGAAATTGCATTAAGTAAATTAAAAGAAAAAGGCCTGCTAGCATTGTATCTTCTACACCACGTAATTCCCTCCCACCAGTTTTGTTGCTGATCAGCAACGTAGCAAGTCTGATGAAAAGCCTTCATATACAGAATACTTTACAACAGGATAAATTCTTATTACTGTATCATTCTAATACTTAAAGAGACAAAGATATGCATTTTACAACATGTTCTCATCAGAAAATGAGACAAAGATATGCATTTTACAACATGTTCTCATCAGAAAATGAGATACAATAATACCCACCAGATAATACCCACCAGATATATGGACCATGCTTATCCACCAAATTGTTTTTTTCTAACATGTTGCAAAAGCATAGCACCACAGGCAAGCACTGGTAACTATGAGAGCAATATGTATATATGTGTAATGTGTCTACCAGTATATGTATGTATATGTAAATATATTCACAAACTAATATGATATAATAAGAAAAAGAGCAACCATGAAATGCAATTCAAGCTGTAAGTGATAGTATATCAGGAAGCACCAAAACAAAAATATGAGAAAGTCTGCAAACTCAATATTTTTACATAGAGAACTTTTCATTGCACAAATCAAGAGTAAGAAGTAAAGTTTTAGAAACGAAGAGTTGGAATAGTAATGTACCTGATATTGGGGTTATCAAATAGCAGAGCCAATTTTCTCTTATCAGGTTTAACTGTCTTCGCGTGTCCTCCATATAAATAGCGCCTATGACCCATCAAGAAGTGGGGAAAGTTTCCACCTTGTGTTGTAACAAATACTTCACTGTGCAGGCAAACCGTATAGTCAAGAGCAGCCAATCTAGACAAGTGGCCCTACATCAAAAACTTAAGGGGTTACAAAGATTGACCTGTTCCTCACTCTCCCATTTTTCCTCCTTTATATTTCCATGCCAATTTTGAAGATCACAGACCAAGGGTAATATGATACCTGAAATGGAGCAAGTTCTTCTGCAGTAGCTAGAGTGTCCTTTGTTTCTAAGCGTGGAAACATCTGCCTAAGTGGAGCCATGTACTTTTCGGCTTTATAAATTTTCCCTGCTGCCACATATACTGAAGTAGTGTTATCAAAACCCATGCCCCTAAGCATCATTCCGACCTGCAGAACAAATAAAATGAAGATGGAGCATTCAAAAGAATCCAAGCACTTTGTCCCAGTGAACATATAATATCTTCAATTTTGTAATAAGTAATTGTGAATTCAGTGAAAACTATACGAGTAGTTTAGTCCCATTGAACGAATAAATTAAAAAGAGACAGAAAAAGTTCTAATAGATTATACGTTAGTGATAAAGGTATAATAAGAACAAAACTAAAAGCAAATGCCATAGAATGTAAGTACAAATCTTTTCTACCATAAATTTGGCAATCATGTAACAAATGCAATTAGTCTCTACCTGCGGTCAGGATCATCTTTTATCATTCAACTCTCAATATCAACACAGCTAGTTTATTTGAGTTTTCAGAACCATCATGTGGTTTAATTATCACAACCTAATGATTGTGCTTCTGAGTTTTCACATCAACTATTTTACAATAGCAATCCATAATAATGACGAAGTTAACAGGATTTGTTTATGTCACCTATATAACCATTAAGTCTTTTATATAGAAAGATAAAGTTATTGTTTCTTCTTGTTTCTGCAACTCATACATGTTACTCTATGTATGATCTTTCAGTCTATTAAATTCACTAGTGCACATCAGTATCATTATTGTGGTTCCACAGGCCCCATCATATAACTGCCACAAATATTAATCCAATCACTTTTAGCATTTTTCTCTGTTTCTAGCTTTCTTCCAATTTTATGGCACTTCAACTTACTATCAAAGTACAAATCTTTATGAAATCATATACTATATTTTCTTAATTCTATTTCGTAAAATTATTTATAAGTTTTTGAACATCGATTACCATTGGTACCCCACATTTTGTGGCAACCAAAGAAAAAGTGTTAATGTTGTCAAAGATTAACTTTTTGGAATTAAAAAAGAAAAAGGAGAAAAACTTTTCTCCAACTCCAGGGGATATGTA
>JAWDEX010149860.1:0-23048 GCA_035221805.1 Trichilia hirta | reverse complement strand
TACCAAAATTTTGAATTTACCGTACCAAACAGATCAGAGTCAAATAAACCAATTCCCACGAATTAAAGCACGGCGAAAAGAATATCCATTCACCTGTTTCTTTTGTTTACTTTTTCTGAATTACACTTATCTATTACGTTGTCATATGCTTTATCACCTCTTTTATCCCAAGCTGATTGAAGATCAAGTCTGCACCCCCCTATCTTCACTTCAGCACCAATCGTATAGATGTAACTTGGAATAATAAATATGGGTAACGTTAATACAATGTATTGATTTTGTGATCATGTTGAACATACATTTCTTGACTAACTGTATGTTTACCAAGTTGATCAGTAGATCTGTAGAAGAAAAGGGATAAAAAAAGTGAAAAAAAAATAAATAAATAAAGCAACGAAGGATAAGACATTGGATACTTTATTTCTTGGAACTATATAGGTGAAGATAATGACTTTAATGGAGAAAAGAGAGAGGTTCTGCAGATAGCTGTTCATCATATACATGATCCTTGCGAAGAAAGAAAAAATAAAACTGTGGTTGCGGGTGACATTGGCCTACTATATCAGCGTCTAATCATCTTCGGCATGGATTGAGTGAGATAATATTCAAAGGAGTTAAGGGCCCATAACAAAATTACCAACGACCATGGAGGATCTCAGAAAAAACTTGAATAATTCGATTACAGTGCCGGGGTAAACGGTAATCTTACAATAAAATCATGGAAAGGAATTTTGCTCCAACGAGGGAACTCCATCTCCGATTGCTATCCAGCCATGAGCCACCGTACCTTTCCTCTTTTTTACCGTGCTCTCACACTCGTCATTTTCCTTCTTTTTTTTTTTCATTTTTTTAAAGTCTGCCATCCATCATTTCCATTATCTTCGGCCGCCTTATTTTTCCTTCATTTCATTGACAAATTAACAAACAACTGTTACTCACTTGTGGTCGCGCTCATTATTTACGCATTTCCGTGGAGTTCACACAAAATTCATGCAGGCTTTTTTTGTTTGTTTGTTTATAGTTTATTTTCTACATTGGTACGTCTTGATTTTCTACGTTGGTACGTTTTGTTTATAATTTATTTTCCATGCAGATGGAGAAGTGAAGTGGTCCTTCCATTCCAAATTTCCGGCTCCATGGGTCATGTAACTTCCAAGATCACAAGTCACCACTTCATGTTTATAAAGTGGCACGCCAATGATAGCGTCTTTGAACGTAGACAACAGGAATACCAAACTCCATAAAGCAACAACACTCCTTATTGGGCCCAATACACTCCAACCCAACAAGCTACTCCGTATTACGACATAGGAAGGAATAGCGCGCGATACTTCAATAAATTCAGTTTAGCGTACTATGATCAGAGACTGGTCCAGATCTCAAGTCTCATAAAATCAAATTGTTTCAGATTAGATATTAAGTGGTATTGGATAGCTCTGATGACCATTCGAATAATTGATATCAGAATGACCATTATTCAACAGCATTATCGCACAAAGCATGACTGTAATGAATCCACTGTGTCTAGTTTAACTGGATATTAGGAAGACCCATTCACAGAATACTCGAATAAAGGCATTAGAAACTGAACGATCATCGAAGTCAGGTAACTACTAATATCTATCACGAGCGTAATTGAATGATTCAAGGTAACTACCCAACATCATTACAACAAAGCTTCCATTTCCTCAACAATTCTGAGATATTTTAACCTGTCAACCAATCTTTGCCGGCTGGATGGTTGCAAAAAAATGTGACCACCGAATGTATACAGCGGCAATGATCAATAGTAATGTCTAGGCTTTAGGTAAAAGGTTAGCAGTAAAAGGAAAAGAATGCCTCTATGGATTTAATAGCTTTTTATGACTGTCTAAAGATCATTGGCTGGGCAGTGTCCTAAACTCAACCACTCAATGGGCATGGTCAGACCATTTTTATTTGATCTGAACCGCATTCAGAATGCACTTCACATTAGATCAACCATCCGCCACCCTGGTTAATGGAAAAATAGATTCATGCCCTCTGATCATAAGAGTTTTCAAGGATTGGGACCCCTGGCCCATAGATCAACCGGCAGCGTTCACTGAATGACCCAACCAATCGAGAGACCACCTCCTTAAAGAACATAGATGCAGCCTGTAAGAAGTCAATAAAATTAGGATGCTTCGTGTTGTCTCCATTAATATGACAAACTCAAGCTAGATATCAAACAACACAAAATAAAGCTCCAAGCCATTAAATTTATAATTTCTGCAAACCACCGTGTAAATTAGGCCCACAGTATGTATAACCACAACTAACAGTCTAAAAATTTTAGAGCTCCTTCCAGAAGAAAAAAAGGTATCATTATACAGGCACAGAATGTTTCACAAACTAACAAAGCACATCTAAATGAACCAAACGGCAAAGAGATTGATGTACAATTACATATGCTGAAGCATAATTCATCTCCGAACAAAATTGACATTGAAACTCCTCTCCTTTAAGAATAACATTGTTTTGATATTACAAAAAGATTCGACAAGTGTATCCTCATTTAAAGAGCATAACCTACATAAGTCAGCAGACAAAGAGCCATAAAACAAAAGTGCAAGTTCCACATAAAAAGTGCATAAAAAGACTAGAATCTATGATTTGGCCTAATGATGCCCAGTATTAAGTTTTCTGTACTTTCCTTATTGTCATAGGAAGGGTAGGTAGAGGCGAACATGATGATATTGATGGCAGATTTGACTGATGCAGTGCAAACAGTACTTCTATTTGACGTGGCAAGGACTGCAAGAATTTCCTTCTATAGCACAGACATTCATGACAGTGATTTACATTTTTTCCAGGAAAAGGTGATTCCTAACTTGTATCATCTGAAGTCTTTTCAAACACTTTGTCCATCATTACCTTTGATCTTTCACAGAAACTATAAATTTTAGTAACATTTATCCTTCTAGAAATTAAATTGCTGAATTGCATAACAATTTAATTCCTCAGTGTTGGCAAAGGAAGACATAAATAAAAAAATAAAGGATTGTTACCTGTCGATAAAGTGGAGACTGAAACTTAAAATCCACCAAAAAGTAAACGTTGCAAGATCCAGGAACAGGCCCAGGATTGAATTCCCAAATATTTATTAGATGGTCAAAAAGGGCACTCTCTGATACAGTTGTCTGAAAATAAAGGAGAAGAAGAAAAAAAGACTATCAAAGGCTCAACAGCCAAAAAAAATCATATGGAAATCAAAAATAATGACAATAAGAGCCTTACGTAAGGTATTACACCAAAAAAATTCCATACAAGACATTAAAAATACAAAAACAACAAACAGATGACCCACTATCACCTACTGTCTCAGAAATGATGATTGTATTTCATTCTTTTTTTATTTTTGCGATTTCATACTATAAAGCTATCAGCAACTTCTTGCTGAAGTATCCTACATGTAGACTTTGATCTTGAGCATAATCTGAAACAGAATAGAGCTAGCACAAGGAGCTCACATTTAACACGAAGTTTGAACATAAGCAGTAGTGTAAGAGCTCATAATGGTGCAATTTGAAAACATAAGCAACTTAAGCATTATCACTAATGTGCATCATAGGCAAAACAAGCTAAAAGCACTTAAATTATCAAAAAATTGTAAAATTATGTCTTCTACTCCTTTAATCTTGTTTTTCACTAGCCCAAAATTTTTTTTCACAAAGGCACACAAGTACAAACACACAATAGCAATATGTTAGTACATTTGGGATCCATAATTGTTTAAACTAGCACAATACATAATAAATCACTTACAGTCATCTCTACACAAATTAGGGGCATGTTGTGTCATGAATGTAAATAAATGTCTTGATGTAGGACCATAAAAGTGGTGAAATAAATTAGGAAGTCCTAGTTAACTCTTCTTTTTCTCGTTTATTTAATTAGATTTAATTTATTATATTCTTATTTGAGTCATAGTTTGTGTTTAAATATATTGCTCACAGGAAATTATTATTTACCTAGGACTAGGATTAATACTAGAATAAAGGGATTTGCTATCATTAAACCGCTCAATCAATAATATTTTCATTAAAATTTTCCTTGGGATCTATCTTTGTTGTGGACTCAACAATCTCCTTTGAGGAGAATTATCATTTCCTAGTATTGCTTCCACACTGTGCCATATCTTGTGCTTGATTAATCTTATTCCTAGTTCTTAAGATAAAAAGGTCATGATTGATATTGTGAATATCAAAGAGTCAAAGTATGACCAATATAGGTAATTTTAGTTATTTTTTAGCATCCAACATACTCGAAAGTAAATAGAAAAAATATATAAGCATACTAATAGAAATTCAAAAAGTAAGGAAAGGGAGTACATCGCTCCCTCCTGTCATTTTATATCGCCATCAGATACACCTACCTATACCTCGTGTTATTTGTGTCCAACATGGGAATCTAACATATGTCAAAGAGTGCATAGCTCGTAGTACTGAAATCTATACTCAACCTTGTATTTGCAAAATGGGGACCAAAGCAGAGGACAGAAAGAAAATCCGCATTAGTAACTCAAAATCAACTAAATGTTTCAGCAGAATTTTGTTACCTTAATATATTTAGGTCTGTCCAATTCCACATGGGAAACATAGCTTTCAATAAGAAATTTAAAACCAATCTCCAACTCAGCGTCAAATGACCCATCTGGATAATGTTTAAGTATCTCCGACCGCTGACACCAGGGTACAAACCCATGATACAAGTCAACAGCCGCAACCACATCAAATAATTGTTCCGGGGAATAGCTGGCGGCCAAAAGCTGTATCAGTTAATCACAATCCAATAAAAAATCGGAAAGGGGCACGACAAATGATGTGATGCAACCATATAAATGACATTCAAAAGATATTTTTTAACAAGTATGAATCTAAAATTTGCTAAGGAAAAAGTAAATGCTAGAAATACTAAATGAAGATGAAATTGCTGACAGGGAAATTCAAGTGTAACTCTTCATTGCAAAACAAGAAAATAATAAACAAAACGAACTACAGAAACATTAACAAAAGGTTTCAAATAAAATTACCCCAAAACGCGGCGCTCCTCATAGACTTTGGATAGGGCATCACCCTCTTCCCCGTCTCCACAGCCAAGAAACCGCCTTCTTTGCACAATATTAGCATTATTACAGCAAGCACTTGCTACCGATGAATTAACATTACTGTGAGCACCAATCAATTTACAGACAGATGATGTCTCTATCCCTATTATGCTACCAAATTTTCGAATCTGATCGAGTTTGCGTAACTGCCCGTTGCTTTTAGTAGAATTAGTCAAATGTCTAACGCCCATTTTACGTGAAACTAAGGAACGGAACGCTTTTGAGACTGACATGAGGGGCTGCATTGTGAAATCCCACAATTTCGAAGCCTGTTTCTATTGAATAAAGCTCAATACAGCAGTAATTGGCAGCAATTGAAGATATAGCCGCGATTCCTCAAATATCGTGAGGCTTATAGCAAGCTATAGTTATTGAAACAAGAAAAAATTAATTAATTTGGATTTCAGATATCGAGAACCAAAACCGAATTAAACAAATAAAAGAATATATATATATATTCAACAGGCATGTAAAGTGGAAAATTGAAACCCTAGATATAAAAGAGAAGAATGGAGAGCGAGGAGCATTCCTTTTAAACTTAGAAGACGAGTTTGCAAGATAGATGGAATTAAGACAATGAGGGCAACCGAGTGTCATCTTCAATTAGAAAATGACAACTTTTTCGACTTTGAAAATAAAGAAAAGAAAAATGGTGTATGTTACCTGGTTGAATGAATTGAACAAGATTCTTCAAACAGTAATAACAAACTAACACGTGATAACTATTTAAATGGGATTAGTGTTGCAGCCAATATAATAGCTGTGCGGCCGCACCTTCGTTCATTCGTAAAGGCAAGAGAAACATAGCCAGAGCCGTCAGTGAGACCATGTTGTGTTATGATCGGGTTTTTTATTATTTTTGTTTAATAGTCAAATTTGTCATTCGTTATTTAAATTATAAGTATTTATCTGTCTACCAGTAAATTATTTCTTATTTTACTCGACATTCAATATAACAAATGTAGAATAAATACAAGGAAAAATTATTGATATCAAATACAATAAATGTAGAATAAATAGACGCCAAAATAATAAACTTTTCTACAGTTTGAGTTAATTCTAATGTTTTCGCCACGAACATTAATTTCAAATCTTTTATCCATTTGTCATCAGGAAGATTGGTGTAATTTTCCACCCTTGCTAAAATAGCAAGACCAAATGCTACTTATGATTATTCAAACAATAGATTTCTAGCATTTCCAATTCATGTTGACATTTAAACTTTGCTGACAAAAATATATATAATTATATACACACATATTATTAGTAGGTACCCTTAGAACGTTTACATATACATGTAATTTGTATTAAGATAGAACAGTAGATCGAAGTGACAAGTCATTTCTCCACTATGAATCTGTGCAGCATGAATGTCAAAACTACTCCAGTGCTCTTCCTTAACTAGGATTAAGACTTAAGTCAGTATAACTGATGTTCCCAGAGGGCCTGGTAATCACCACTTTTGTTAAGAAATAGATAAATGAACAGGCGTTTGCGTGTTGGATACAAAGAGGGCACGGATACAAGCTTGTTCATGGCACGGATACAAGCTTGTTCATCTAGCTGGAAAAACACACTTCTAAGGACTGTTTTCTGCCAATGAAGCTTGGTTGGCGGGGAGCGGAACGACCTAAAAGACAACAGGAGAGATGAACAAGATTGAAACTAATACTGGCCACATTGGATTGTAAGCTCTGAAGGTTCAGTGTATGTATTACCTGATCATGACTTGAAGATTCAGATATCTGGGTTTTCATCTTCTTTGAGATGCATATACTGCTTCCTTCTTCACCATTAAACTCTTCATCGATGAAGTTCTGATCTGACACCTCTACAGAAATCAAAGTATAATCAGAGCATCAGTGGACTGTATGTTTAAGTTATTATCTCTCGGCAAGAACCTTCCATTCGCAAATGCAACATGAATCATAGTCTGAACGATAATGAAAGATTTTGCACTTTTCTTGTCTCTATAACTCCATGGTCAAGTAAATCACATTCTAATCTCAATTAATTGGGTTGGTTGGATGAAATTTTTGAGTTCCCTTAAAACCAACTTTATCTTGGTTGTAAAATATAGAATAGATATACTTATTACACAAACACTTTTTCACCCTTGTTTGTAGACACTTAAAGATATTACAACACTTGAATGCACCAGACCCTATCACTTATCACATATCTTTCAACTTCGCCTATCCTATTAGCCGGATCTCAAATGCGTATTTCTAACCTCCTTGAGTTATTAGCTTCAGCTTCCTAAAGAATGTATATTTCACTGAGCAAGACAGTGACAAAATAGTTGAGAAATGGCAATACCCAAGTTAAACTAGAAGTCTCAAATAAGTCAAAGGCAAAATAGATCAACTAATAAAATTCACTGATTATTCCACATTTTATCACTCTATAGAACTATAACTCAGGTGATAAATGTCGTTTCACCTGTGCAATAACACTAAACAAGCACATAAAACAAGATTTATAAGATAAGAAGCAATAGATGTAAAATAGCAAATCACTGCCCTAAGAAAAATATAGCTGCCAGCACCTTCTTCACTGCCAACTAATTCATTATGACACGAATGAGAAGGATCAATATGCTCTGAACTACTAGCTGCTTCACAGAACACTGCCTTCTTCCCACTAAGATTGACTACTAGTTTTATTCAGCAATACCTGGAGGATTTGCAGGTGCTAAATCTTTTGGCTTGCATTCAGATTTAAAATGCCGGATCCATGGACTTGCCAGAAAACTATGAGTGTCGTGTGCCTTATTTAGTTGAAATTCAGGTCTTTCAAAGTTAACCTTCTTCCAGCAACCACCTCGAAGAACCTTAAACTGGAAAGAAAGAGGAAAAGGATCAACGCAAATTACAACAAGACCACACATTTGTAAGCATATATACACAAAAACCAATGGGTAAGAAAATAATTTAAAGAAAAGAGGTATATTTGAACCTGGCTAGAAGGAGTACGGCGGATTTGCCTGGATGATGCAACATCGTTCCCTTTTAATGAGTTCCAACCGGGAATATCCATGGAGTTAAACAACTGGTTAACAAATGATGCTTCCATGGATTTAAGGTACAAACGATGCTTCTCGTCTGTCCATTCTGTAATAGACTCTTTTAACCTTGAATCCTTATATGCAATCAACATTATGATCAGAAATTCTCAAATAAACTAAATTAGATTTCAACTGAGAGAATGAAAAAGACTAAAAGAGAAACACCTTCAAGAGATCGGTAGATCAAAAACTAAAAAATTCAGTACAATGGCTAGCTAGCGGAAAACAGAGATCAAACATGAAAGACATATAAAGGTTTAACATCCAAATTAATTCCAACTTCCTAATTTCTCCATAACCACGAACACGCAACTTGCACTGTTTAAGAGTTTCAGCTAAATCGATTCTCGCCAGTGATTGCATTTTAGTTTTCCTCTAAAAAAACCTTCAAACATAATGATGTGACCATTACAAGCAAGCGCATCATGTCTAGCATCAAATTGCCATAAGCAACCTAACTTGATTTACAATCCCTTTCAAAAACAAGAAAAAAAAGGAAAAAAAAACAGACCTACCAAACCCTTCAATCATCGACCAAAACAAATAAAGCTGAGCAAATATTGAAATATTGTAGGTCTTCTCAGTGTAGTTCATAAAGATTAAACATGAATGCTGTATTAACGGTTGAAAATAGAAAATAAAGCAAAGGACGTCCAAAGAAGACGGGATATCATACCTGGCTCCAAGTCTGTTTTCCTGTAGCAACCTCGTCTGATTGTTGAGGATCCATCTCAGATATATGTGAAGTAGTCTGAGTTTCACTTCTCTCTAAACCATCCATGCACGAGCACGGTATCTCAGAGAACAAACAATTGGCCCAATGCACAGAGGAACCGTGAGAGATGAAAGAGAAGAAGAGGGTTTCAATGATGAAATATAATTGAAGGGAAGGTGGCGTTGGGGCTCAAAGAACGGTACAGCTGTCGTCGCTTTTACACGTGTCATGGGACCATGTATTGCCACGTCAACGATGAGCTTATTAGAACTAGATCAGAACCAGATATTTTTGGGAATGTCGAAAATATCTATTCTGTTCCTTGATAGGCAAGATTACGTGGTTATGCACTTAAACAGCAAACCACTGTTGATTACTGATTACTCACGCCGCAACGTTATTCACTGTTTCTTTTTTGTTTTTTTAAAGGGGTCGCACCCACAAATTAAAAAAGACGGCCAGATTTTCCAGAAATTGGCAGAAGTGATGAGCAATCCCAAAATAAAAATATCTGCGCAACTCAAAGATCAACAGAGCATTAAGATGCGGCGAAGGAAGTAGGACCAGTTTGACCCTGGACTCGTACAAAACTACCCATTTAACTAATGTAGATAGCAAAGACAAGTACAAACAATGAAACAAACGTAAAATTGCATTTACTATATCTATTTAGAGCACGCAGACTTGGTATAACCTCAAAAGTAAAATGGTAGAAAATATTGGATAGCTACAATTTTAAATGAGATTTTTTAAATAATAGTTTAACTCTCCTATAATAATTGTGAAACTATAGTAAATTTTATTACTTCAGTACCGAAATATATTTTGACCAATCAAAATCTTACCCGTCTAGTTTCAATAAAAAATAACTTGTTAGATCATAATAAATAATAAATAATGTTATACATCACAAATTTTGATTCCAAACTCTATCATCTCCACCAATGTGAATCAAGTACATAATTTATTTATTAGTCTCTCTTCAGTCACTATATACCACATCATTTAAAACAAGAATTTATTTAAAATGAAAGTTTAAGACACATAAGATTACTTAATAATATAAGCATGACAAAAACATGTTAGCTTCCGCTTGTAGATTCCTCTAAACAGAGCACGAAATTCTAATGAATCACAGTGTACTCATGAAACTCAAATTCACAGTAACCAATATGTAAACTGCACGAGGTAATGGCCTGTCAACACGACAATACGCAGGAAAAATCTGTATTGCGTCATTCTTTATAAATTTGAGCATAGAGTTCTGCAAATTTGGGATTCAAAATGAATTGAGCATAATTTAGGCTTTATATGAGCTCTTATATATCATATTAATTAAAAAAGAATTGAATAAATTTTGGGTTTTACAGTAGCTCTTATACGTGACATTTCTGGCAAGAAACAAAGAATTGCGCTTGAGATCACATCAACTCTTATGTTGACCCCCATATTTCTTGTCTTTGCCCTGCAATTCGTGCTAAATTCTGTTTTTCTAAACACTTAATTTTGTCGGTTATACACAATGAAAATAGGAGAGCGTACTCCAAAGAACAAAGAATTGTCGCTCAAATTTCCTGCTGTTGCTCACCCTCTGAAATGACAGTTCCTTGCAGCTCAGTCCCACCTGAATCAGCAGAAAAAGAAAAAGAAAAAAAAATCGTGAAAAATAATAAGAGTAGCCACTAGATTTTGCTTGTATTTTATCAAGAGCAAGCTTAAGATAGCTCAACTCTTATGTTCATCACTCATAAAGTTACACGCGACTTTCCAGAACCATAATCTAAGGAAAAAAAATGTAGACAAAGAAAGTGCTACAAGAACCAAAATATTCACGCAGGGAACAAAATTAACATCTTGCCTGAGAGCTGCTTCATTCAAAACATGAAACATTTGAACATATATACTCGCGAGTCCTGAACAACGAAAGGAGCATGCATGTTTGACCATGCAGATTTGAGATATACGTTCTGCTAAGTCCCATAAAACTCACTTTTGGAAGAAATTGAATGTATATGGTTGGAAAAAGTCTAAATTGATTTCCTGCTACGTGGGAATCATCTTTCATTTCACAAACCCATTATATGGCTTTTATACTCCAACGCAAGAATGCAAATTTGATATAATTGATTCCATAATGAGCTATTGACAAATAGTAAATCTAGAGACCTAAATTCCTCTGTCCTGATAATTACATGATTTTTCATCAAGAAGGTATATCTCCTAGGACAGCCAAGACAGTATTGCAACTCTACCCTTCCCCCAAAGAGGGTCAGCTCAAAAGGAAAGTAAACCATACCTAACAAGGAAATCAGAGACGGCACTTTTGAAGATCCATTTGATCTCGTGTCTGTACCTGCAAACCACATATAGATTATTAAATCTATTTATATTCCCTATCATCCCACAGTTGACTTAACAAGCCATGATTAAAACAACGGACAATTTTCATTAATATACAAATTTAGGATAAATTTACCAATATGGTTTGTCAATGATATACAAAAGGGAAGTTAATACCAGAAGAAGCATACCTGAATTTTCAAGTGATTTAAGGACGTCAGATTTCTTAAAAGTATATCCGATAAAATTGGTGTCTTTTGATGTCAACATCTGCAAATCAAATATCCAAAATGTACTATAAATTTTGTATCATATCTGATATAAACAGTCATGCAAATTCCTAGAACTATGATGATACAAGGATATCAGAAATATCAAATTCATAAATCATCAAATAGATAAGTGAGAACATAGATGCAAGTTAGTATTCTGTGCATCGTTTACATATAGAAGAATACAGGGAACTGACTCCTACCTTTCTCCAAGGTCCCACACTTGGCATCGTAGATGGCGGACCATCGACCTGGTAAAAAAAACGGAAGCTCAGAAAAAATTACTTCTATAAGAATTAAAAGAACAAAGAAAAGGCTCTAATTGAATCTGAATAGATTTCATAGATATAGAAATAGAAACAAAAAATCTCTCTAGCTGTGTATCCTAAGATTTAATAAATTCCATTAAAGGCAAAGATCAAAGAGGAGTGATTAGAATCTATGTTGATGGGCCGCAAAAAAGGTCTCATTGAGAAGAATGAGCTCCAAAATTGATGAAGATACCATTCTCTTATTACTCTGAACAATTTAACCTCAAAGTTCTAATCTACTTACTTCAGGAAACTTATCAAAATTCTGAGTATCCAGCTCCCCATCGACTGTAGGCTTATGTGCGGCATCAATTTCATACAACTTGTCCCACTGGATGCCTACGAACCATGCATGTGCCTGAAAAAAATTCAATGACTTAAAGGAGAACAGCAGGTGAAGTTACGAAGTGTTATCATAGAGGTCATATTATGATGTTCTAAAATCACAAGCGAAAATAGCATAAACCAATCCAGAGATAGAGCATGAGTACATGGTATCCGTTTTCTTTTCACAGGCATTTAACGAATGCAGATTCACTTTTAGCTGGTTTATGCTATCATAACAACTTGTAAGGTTAAACAAAAACCAAAGTTTCTTAAGTTTCATTAAATAAGTTTAATGGGGGATACTGCTATTTATAGTAAAGATGATTACCTTTAATTCTTCAACTCCTCTGGTTCCAAGCCTTGTTTCAACATCACAGAGCAAATGACAAATCAGATCCTTAGCTTCATCTGATATCTTTGGTTCTTCAGGGAATTTCAGGCATGTTTTCCAGTTGATTATCTATACAAGATAAAAATATTATTTAGCACATATGCTAGATACTGATTATATAACTACAAACCAAAACTAAGGTATCACCTTCCGGCATGTGATCCTTGGATCATCAGAACAGAAGGGAGGATAGCCTATCAGCATCTCATACATGATTGCACCCAGGGACCACCAATCACACTCCATTCCGTATCCCTTCTTTAGCAAAACTTCAGGCGCCATATAATCAAGAGTTCCAACAGTTGAATAAGCCTACAGAACACAGATATACCATGCTTCATAACTTGCAACATGTAAACAAGACTACTCAAGATGAGGTCTAGAAAATGAGAACAATAAAGATACCAATGCTCGGCGATTACGTTTCCACTGCTGTATTCGTTCTTTTGGCATCAACCAATGTCCTTCAGCTTCACTTGGAGTTTCTTGGTTTATAATATCTTCGTCTTCCAATAGAATTGTTGAATACTTATCCTCTAGAGGCTTGCACAATCCAAAGTCCGAAAGTTTCAAATGGCCATTTTTGTCCAGTATCAGGTTATCTGGTTTTATATCCCTACAAAGCAGAACAACCAAAGCTAAAGATCTGGGGAAACTGAATATCATTAGTTACCTTCGGTAAACAATAGGAGGCAAGAGTTTACAAGATTTTCGAAGTGTTCTAATTATTTATCATCTCAAATTAGGCTGCTTGGGGCAAGTACATATTTTAACAAACTTTTATACTTTTGTGTCCCCCCCGACCAAATAGTCAGCAATTAATTCCTTTTTTCAAGCTGAAACCAGCCATCTTCCCAAAATCTAAACTTTGCCAATGAACTTCAGCCAGGCAGAACAAAGAAAGTTAAAAAAAAAAGGGGATGGTCTTACAGAATGACAACGCAGGTCACAAAAGCTCAACAAAGGTTTGCCACCCCATCCAAACATGTACTAATGCTCCATTAACTCTCTTTTCTGTGCATGAAATTCTATTGACAATGTAAAACATAGTGGCACACCCTCCCACCATTCTACTTTGACAGTACAAGCATATGGTGATTACAGACACCTTTATAAGCTGAATGATATAAGCTAGGGGAGAATTGTCATACCTATGAACATAATTGTGTTGGTGAATTGAGTGAATAGCCAGAATGCTCTCTGCTATGTAAAAACGTGTAACATCTTCCGAAAGAATATCTTTTCTCATTAGTAATGTCATAATATCACCACCAGGCAAATACTCCATGATAAGATATAAGAAATCAGAATCTTGAAAAGAATAGAAAAGCTGTACTATGCACCGACTATCAACCTCCACAAGTAAGTTCCTCTCAGATCGAACATGCTCAACCTTAAATAAGGAAACAGAGAAAAGAAGAAACTTTAATGAATATCATGAGGCATGAAGAAAGTATAGAAGTTAATCTCACATTCAAATGGAAATGTACATTAAACATGATTTCTCAACTGCAAATTCATTGATTTGAAACTTTATAACGATAACATTCCATCAAAGATTTCTAGATTAGTTTCGATCAGTTCCATTTACTTTCATTAATGATAACCTTTAGAATGTAAATACCAATTCTACTATGTTGGTGTCACCTGACCACGGCTAAGCATCTCTGATTTCTTCAATTTCTTCATGGCAAAGATCTCTCCTGTAGTTTTAGCACGACATAACCTGACCTGTGTTTGATGTACACGATATTGGAAAAATGTCACATATATATATTATGAAGAGAACTTAATATTACTAAAGCTCTATCGATGGCGTTTCATGACAATAACTGAAGTGTGCAAAGAAATATACCTCACCAAATGCACCTTTTCCAATTAAAGTTAATTGCTCAAAGTCATCAATTCCAATTTTACACCTCTGCAGCCTCATATATTCAGTTTCTCTGCGTTCCAAATTCCTCAGCATCTCCTCTAGTTCCTCACTTGATACAGCCGCTTGTTGCGCTCTCATTTGAAGTGCTCTACGCCTAAACACAGTCAGATAGAACTTGATTATTATACATTTCGAAAATAGACAGAATGAAGTTCACTCTATTATTATTTCTATCTTAAGGCAAAGACGGACACTACCGCCCTAAATTATCACTAGAAATACAATTAACCAACATTTTGGCCAAAATTAAACGTTAGGATACGAATCAAACCAGTTAAAAAATTTGAGATCAAGAAATGAAGAACCATATCTACTCAAAATTGAACATGGATATATAGAATAAATGCAACTCATACACACAAGCAGCAATACCACGAGCATTAAAAGCCTATTCGAGTTCTACAATCTTTATATTCTACAAAAGTAAAACAAGAAACTTGGTAGAAGCATATCAGAATTCCAATAGAAACTGAACCTCTCTTTACGATCTTGCAATCCTTGCAAGTATTTCTTGTAATGATTCTCAATGAACTGCTTTGCCGCCGCGGCTTTCTGTCTAGTGACCGGTGACGAAACGGAGACATCTGGATCCAATCCCGGAGCCGCCTTCAAGTTTAACGCACCTAGTCTAGCCGCATCATCACGACCGTCCATTTTCGTTGAAAGCAGATTAGTCTCGAATTCTCCTAAATCAGAGACAAAGCATTGGTTACAGCTTAGGAGGCAGAGTTTCGAGGAGAGATCTAGGACGCTATGTCGGTCAGTGTTTGTGAAAATGACTGAAATAGAGAGAAATGAACTGGCATACATATGTAACTTCGTTTCAATTTATATGGCGCGCAAGGCTGTCTTATCTGTTATCTGTTTCGATGATTTGTTTGATTTTGTGAATGATACACCTTTGTCATTTCTGTTCTTTCATAGGGGATGGAGTGCGATGAACGCCACTGTTTTTTTTCTCGCCTGAACTGGAATCTACTGCTTTAAAATTCTTTTAACTAATTTCTGACATTTTACAAAATTATGATTGGCTGGCTCGTTGCTTCCTCGTTGACGGAGATCTATAGAAAGAAGTTGAGCTGGCTTTGCGAACCATCGTTCTAAGCGCGTACCAAATTCAAGTCCATGGAGCCTGTCCACTGAAGCTCAAGAAGCCTAGTCAGTTTCAAAAGGCGTAACTGTGAAGCACGATTTGATTAATTCACCTCCGCTCTCATGGAATTTTCGTGGTCCATGGTCAAACAATGGACACTGCAACCGTGATTCACGAATTGCACGGCTGGCAAATGGGAAAATTCAACGAGGTTGGATAGGAAGCAACCAGAGCTTGACACGTGGTTTCTAGAACAGAGCCATTGATTTCGCATTCATGGGAGTAATTATGTGAACCATTTCAAAGAATCAACGGGACAGCTACGCATGATTAAACATAATCAATTACTCGATTGTTTCCAATGCCAGAGTCAATTCTAGACAGATTTCCTCTCTTATTAATATAATTTAATGTCAGTCCACTGAATGACGGCTTAAATTGTTTAATCGTTATTGTAGGGGTACGGATGTCTACAGACACTTCAATACTAAAGGTATTGCAAAAATGGAAATTGACTTATTGGATGAGATAAAGAAAAATACGCCTATACTATTTTGAAATTTTATTTATTTTTATGTCAAAGTGTTTATAATAAATATTTTTATAATTTATCAAAATATCATTTATTATTTTCTTCAAAATATTTATAACAAATAATTACTTATAACTTAAGAAAATAACAAAATTAAAAAAATATATTTTTATTACATAAATTTTTTATTTTTCCCATATAAATTTCTTACGTTTATCGGATAAATTTCTAAATAAAAAAAAAAATCAATTTTTACAAAAATTATTTTAAATTTAATTTATAATTTAAATATTTTATACTAAAAAATTAAAAATTAATTTTAAAATATCTTTATTTTATATTTATAAAAATTTATGAATTTATTTTTGTTTATAATTTAAATTTATAAAAATTTATTTTATTTTTATTTTTAAAATTTAAATAAAAATAATTTAAATATTTTATTTAAATTATTGAACAATTATAATATTTTATACTATAAAAAATTTTAATTTATAATTTTATATTCATAAGCACCTTCAAAAAAGAATTTATCAAATATAAATATAAAATTATAAATTTAAATTTTTTATTTTATAATATTTTATACTAAAAAAATTATAATTTAATTTTTAAAATTTAAATTTAAAATATTTTTATTTTATATTCATAAAAAATAATGAATTTATTGATAATTTATAATTTAAATCTATAAAAAATTTATTTTACATTTATTTCTAAAAATTAAATAAAAATATTTTAAATATTTTATTTGAATTACTCAATAATTTTAATATTTTATACTATAAAAAATTTAATTTATAAATTTATATTTATAAAAAATTTAAAAAAATATATATCATATATAAATATAAAATTATAAATTAAATCTTTTATTTTATAATATTTTATATTATAAAATTTATAATTTAATTTTTGAAAATTAAATTTAAAATATTTTTATTTTATATTCATAAAATTTATGAATTTATTTATATTTTATAATTTAAATTTATAAAAGAATTATTTTATATTTATTTTTAAAAATTAAATAAAATAATTTAAATATTTTATTTTAATTATTGAATGACTATATATTTTTTAAATAATAATAAAATAAAATTTTTATAAATTTATATTATAAAATAAAAATAAATGAATAAATTTTTATGAATATAAAATAAAAATATTTTAAATTTAACTTTTAAAAATTAAATTATAAATTGTTTTAGTATAAAGTACTATAAAATAAAAAATTTAATTAATAATTTTATATTTATATTTGATAATTTTTTTTTAAAAGTACTTATGAATGTAAAATTATAAATTAAATTTTTTTATAACATAAAGTATTATAGTTGTTCATCAATTAAATAAAATATTTAAATTATTTTTATTTAATATTTTAAAATAAAAAATATTTATAAATTTAAATTATAAAATAAAAGTAATTTCAAAAATTTTATGAATATAAAATAAAATATTTTAAATTTAATTTTTAAAAATTAAATTATAAATTTTTTTAGTATAAAATATTATAAATTAAATTTAAAATAATTTTTTAAAAAAATTTATTATTTACTTCTAAGAATTTATACAATAAAATTTAAAATTTTATATTATAAAAATGTATACTTCTGTTTTTATTGAAATATGTTTTTGTTATTTTTTTAAATTATAAAAATTATTTATCATAGATATTTTAATAAAAAATAAGTAATATTTTAAAAAATTATAAAAAATATTTATTATAAATCTTTTGAAAAAAATAAATGACGTTTAGAAAATGACAGGGGTTTTATAATTCCCCCTTTATTGCTTAGCACGGCAGTGGTATGATTGTGGGGTTACACTGATTGTGGGGGTACACTGATTAGGCCGAAGTTATATGATTCTAAATTGTAGCCTATCCTATCCAAGTCCAACCCAACGCAACCTCATTCAATTCTCTTAAACAGGGGAGCTATTGCAACTAGGGCCATGGCCTTCTCAGCTTAGAAAGTCAAATGGCCGACATGAACTTAGAACTGTTGATCGAAAATCATTAGTCTAGGACTCATATGCAAGCAAAGAATGCTAATTCAAGCCATACAAATCGATGATGCCTTCCATTATTGCTGCTTTGATTGCTGTGTGGAAACATATTTCGCTTGCAATATCATGCGACAATATAGAGTTTACATGTCAGTTCAATAGACAAGTAAATATATTACCAATTGGGTGGGAAGCATTAATCCATGGGAAGCGTCAGCCTCCATCTCTACATAGATGCAGAATCCCTATCATATTAAGTATGGAGGCGGGCAGAATTTACGAGTTCAACTATTATTGGACTTTGCCTCATGGCATCAAACATCTCCAATTTTCAAGCATCGACATGCAAGTTTTAGGCAGCATTGAGCTAGCCGTCTTCAAATCCCAATTATTGTCGTCTGCATGAAGTCAAGAATTTGCAGATGCCTGTCTGCCAGACGCAAAATGATAAATAAAAAGGCGAAGCCAGAAATACCACCTGCAATGGATAACAGGCCGGCAAGAGGCCTGGGACCTAGACTTGTTCTATCAATCACGTCGTTTAAAGAAGAGCATTTGGAAGACGATAACATAAATTCTTCCAATTGCCCAATTTCTCCACTCTCTGTTACCCTGATTATTGCCTCTGAAACATCGAGTGCCAAAGGAGAACCCCTTGGAAACACCTAACACCACAAATTAATGCACAAATAACATCATTTTATCCATAATTGGATACAATAACAATGCGAATTCAAGTAAGGAAAGAATCAAGACTCACAAATCCAAATCCCCCTAGCTTGAAAGTTCGCCCTGCTCTGATGTAGCCTTCGCAGAATTTTGCGAGGAAAACTTTTGCATGTGGAACAACAAAGAAAGCTGCTGCAATATCTCCCCTTTCAAAGGCAATCAGGTAGGCATTGACAATTAATATTCTCTGGCTTGAAGTTTAAAACATTTATCAAATACTTTAAAAAAAACGAATTTCGATTACATCCAACAGAGGCATTTGTTCTCTGAAGTGTCTCAATATCTAGTACAGATGGTTGGAGGAGTGAGACTGTCAACTTTGAGGCGAGATTTCCAGTAAAACTCGCAGATACAATCAGAATTACCAAAAGCCATGGTGCTAGCACTAATCGAGACAAGTTTTTCTGAAGTGGTTCTCCTGCATAGAGTGAAGATTCAAAAAGAATCATGAAAAGTATGTAGTATCTACTGACAGTCTGACGGGCATTATCTATAAATTGAGTCTTGTAAAATTAACATAAATATCATAATGATTTGAATCTCTGTTATACTCACTTTGCGCAAAAAATATGACAGTGACAGAAAACCAAAGCATTGCTCCAATATTCATGAGATGAGGGTTATCTTCGCGTTCAATTAACCAGATAACAAATCCTATGAACAGGTGCATTCCTGCCATTATCACCCACATTTTTATTGTAAAGGTCTTCAAGAAGAACCATGTTTCGTTTCCCCTGTCTGGTTTTATAGGGACTACCATCTCAAGTCCGGATTCCACGTATGGCTGCGAAAACTCTATCGATCTGACATTATTTCTGTATCGCCAACTGCTGCATCCAAACCCTATGTTGATAAAAGAGAAAAAAAATCCATACATGAATTAATTACTTTGTTCGGATTGGATGAAGGAAAACATAAATTCGATTTTCAGTCTCACTAGCCGTTACTAACAACGTAATTAGCTGATAAGAAGAACAAATCTGACCTTATGATAAACTTGCTCCACCATATCATCGTATGTGCCGTGGAAGGGAACTAACTCGTAAGACAACTTATAAGGCAGACGTTTCACAGCTGCTTCAAATACCTCCACAGAAAATCCTGAGACAAAAGTTTCATTGCGGACTTCATCAAAACTCACTCTCACGAACTGATTGAAAGCACCCCTGGCGGGAACACCTACCCTCAATTGTTTCTCCTCATCGCCAGTTGTCCATCCTTTTGGAACTGTTCGCATGCCTCCAGGCCAATAAATTATGCCCAATTCTTTCACTGTAATATTGCCAATTCTGTTCTGAGAGAATCCAAACAAAGTTGACCAAAATGCTACCTCTCTATAGCTTTTACCTACCACATTAATGATCTGAAAGGTTGGATTTTGTGCCAATTTGCCATTTTTGAATCTAATCCTCCCGCTTAGACCTTCATAATTGCTTGATATTAAGTATTTTGACAAGTTTTCTGAGGTAACTTTTGCTTGTGATTTCTCCATGGCTTTAGCGATGGACCAGGTTGCATCATAAGCTCGCAGAGCAAAAATGCTTGGGTTAGGATACCCTTCTTCTTCAGGATATCTTAGTTCATACATTCTTCGGAAATGAGTTTTGAACTGGTTAAAAGATTTGCTAGAATCAACAAAGTCGGTTCTGAAACCAAGAACACCTTGTATGTCATGAAAAACAGAAGAATCAAGAGAATCAAGAAGGTTGGCAAACTCATCAGGGACAATCCATACACAATCTTCTTCCATCATTCCCATTTGCTTTGCCTTCTCAAAAATCATTATAGCTAAGTCTAAGGAAGACTGTACAATTATGAAGACCCTATTACTCTTTCTCCTTAGCTTTTTCAACTCTTTTTCTACAGCAGCCTTTGGGTTTGAGAGATAACATAGGGAAGGGAAACCAATGTGATTTTCTACTTCCGAGTTGACAACCCGAAGTGAATCAGAAAGTAGTGTTACAAGTCCGGAATCGGCTGAAAATTCATTGATGTTCTCATAAGTTGCTGTCACTTTTCGCCACCTGAAGTTACCTACGATGGCAGCAATGCATTGCATGTGGAGGGTGATATCGTTGGCCATCTGGATAGAAGATGGCGATTGCTGTATCGTTTCTGGAGATATGGCCGGAGAAGTGAGGGATATGATGGGGACATTTTTGCTGGTTTTATACATCTCAGAGATTAGAGCTGATTGTTGCGGTGACATTGATCCGATTGTACTTGTTCATTGTCGATGAGCTCGATTACTGAATATTGTAATAATAGTGTAAAACATCCATAATTTATTTATTGAAACTAAAAATAGGAGTTAGAAATTAAGATTGTACTAATTAATTTAGTCTGCTCGATCCTGAATCTGACCAGGAGTCTCATGCTTTGTTTATTTTGTATTTTTTACAGTCTGAAGGTCCAACAATATTTT
The DNA here is from genome assembly GCA_035221805.1 of Trichilia hirta. Lineage (NCBI taxonomy): Eukaryota > Viridiplantae > Streptophyta > Magnoliopsida > Sapindales > Meliaceae > Trichilia > Trichilia hirta. The sequence goes on along the minus strand of JAWDEX010149860.1, from coordinate 1,769 downwards.
ATTTTCTTCTGAAGTCCTCAAGTGGCTTATAAGAAAAGTTTAATTTATACTTCTTTTTTAATTAGTTTCATGAGCACAACGTACAAGGAACATTTATTTTGTCGAGTTGTCTTAATCTATAATAAGTAATATGTGATAGTTTTAAAATTATAGTTATTATAAATTAAAATGTATAAGTATTAAATATTAATATAAAAATATATTAATTTTAATAAAAGTTTATATTATTAAATGTTGATGTACAAAATTTCTTTTAAAACTTGACGACCAAATGATTAAACCTTTGTACTCTCTGTATCTGTTTGATTGTGTGAATATGGCAAAACATCGTAGAAGATTACTTTGCGAAAGTCTTTCACGTTCGAGTTTGATCTTAAAATTTTTTATTTATAGTATAAGGCAATAATTTAGCAAAGTTTTCAGTATATAAAAAAACGCGTCTTTTTTATTCTAATCATATAGAGATTTTTATGTTGTGACTGATTAACTCTAGAAATTATCAAAAATTTATCTCATTAATTCTGCATTGTGAATAAGAAATTTTAAAAATATAAATCTCATTTATCTTTTATTAAATTATGTATCACGATGCACAACTTTTTAAATATGTCATTTAAAATTTTAAGAGAGATTTTATTAGAGAATAACTCTTAAGTTTATCCTTTTAACCGTTATCTATTTCTTCCTTTCAAGTTAGGTTGTTATATGTAAAAGAAATCCTAGGGTAAAATTTTCATTATGAGACAATTGTTTCAAATAAACTTTGGTAGTAAATTTCACTCAAAGTGAATGCTTCTTACTAGATTTAGTCTTAAATTTCGTATTAGGGTCTTTTGTAGATTTCACTCGAGGCAAGTATTCTCTAATCAGTCCTCAATAGCAGCTTAGCATTATATGTTTCCTCGAGGTTGGGGTAAATTGGTCTTTAGAGATTAGAGTCAATCCTTGATCAAATTCTTTAGTCGTCCTTAGTCCTTCTATTTTTAATAAAATAGTAAATTTTTCTAGAAATGAAACTTTTGACCTAAACTGAGAATAATTTCTTTGATATATTTCAAATTGCATTGCAAATAGCTATTACATTGAGAGTGTTATTAGACGTGTCCTTTCATTATTGTCAATCACCATCAGCATACATATTTAAATGTACCTGTTCCTTATACCAAATATTCTAGCCACATGGACCCTTCTTATTAATTGAAAATGTAAAAGTGTTTTATTCTTCAAGGCTTGATGCACGTGACAGCACTCAGACTTCTCATCCAATTGAAGTAATCAAAGGTCTAGGGCCTTACTTAAATTTACTTTAAAAAAAATAAAGCTACTTCTTCTTATAAGTTAAACACTAAATTAAAATTTATTTGATTTAAGTTTTAAAAAATAAGTTTTGTTTTTAAAAAAATAAAAGTTAAAAAATAAGAGAGGAGTTACTTTTCTAATTTTTGGGGGACACATTTAATATTATTAAATTTTTATAATAAATTATTTTAATTATATTCTTATTAAATTTATAGAATTTTAAGAAAATTTAAGGATAATTAGGTAAAAAATATCATAAATCTAAAAAAAGTTAAAAGTCAAATTGAGTAATTTTGGAATAAAAAATTACTTTTTTAAGATAAAATTTAGTAATTTTTATAAATATTATAATTTTTTTATAAAAAAATCAAAAGTAATAAGTTAAAAGTAAATTCAAGTAAGGCTTAAGTTTTAAGTTATCTATTGGGTTCAGACTGCACTTAGGACATCTTTTTGATGTGCTATCAGTC
>JAWDEX010149841.1:0-23052 GCA_035221805.1 Trichilia hirta | reverse complement strand
AAGCTCTTATATTATTCTTACATTATTTTTTGAACACTTCATGCTCAAGTGGTAATACTACCTTTAAAACATAAGCAATATTTTTGAAATCAAAAGTAATTCTTAAATTTCTGAATCAATCCTTAAATTTGATCACATCAAAACATTAGGAAAATATTATTTACTATTTTTATTTATTATTTTTTATTATTTTATAACAAAATTGAGAAATTAAAAAGACACAAAACAAGTTTTATTAGTAATATATATTAATAAATCAAATAATTTGACTTATATAATTTTAACAATTTAAATTGTATGTATCAACACTTTGAATGTAGAATTAAAATGCTAATCATATTAGCTTCTATATTTAATTTGAATTCTATACTCCTTCAATAAAAATTCAAAAGTTTCGTTAAATTTAAAAGTAATTATCTAGTGAAAAATTAACTTCTTAACAAAATGAATTAACTTTCAATAAGAATCTTGGTCAATCAATTTCAATAAGTAGGAAATACTTTTTCTTTTACATCAACATATAAGATTTGGTTCATTTTGTCTATTTTAGGTTCGAATACCTCGCATAATAAAAATTTTAAAATCATATACTAATTAAATCCAAATTATTATATTTTCTTAAGATGTTATTCTCATCTCGTCTCGTATTATAAAAATTTCGGTCAAGATAAAAATAATCATCTAAGAATTAAATTATTTAATTTAATAACATAAAGTTTATACTCCTCACCAAATAAAAGTTTTGGAATTAAAATTTATACAAAAAAATTCTTAGGTATCTCATGATAAGAGGCATAAATTTAATAATTTGATTAGGAAGTCATGAATATTTGCATAACAATCAAACACGTGTCGGACACATATTATAGACATGCAAACCATTTAGCACGTGATTTTCAAAAAATACTTTATATTAAACCATTTAATATTTTATTAATATTCATTCATCACTTAAACAAATATCATCCTTAACAAATATACATACATATGTACACTTTTAATACAAATATTTTTCTTGCATGTTTTAATAATTCTATAATTTTTAACGCATGTGCACCATATACACGTATTAAAATTATATTACTTGTTTAATCTTAATGTTCTTATATATTTGCATGATTAATTATTTTTGGCTTACAAGAATTTTTGAAATTTGTTTGAATTGATTTTTTTTTATCTTACAAGAATTGTTTATTTATTTGTTTATAAAGTTTAATTGGTCAAACAAAAAATCATTTTTTTTTATTTAAACTCATAAACTGGCTAGACGACTTTAACTAGTCAAATAAAGTCAATTGATAATTTATTAACTTTACATATTTGACATCCTTAACTAGTTTAACCAATATAACTAATAATAATTACTAAACTCAATTGAAAAATCAAATTTGCCCAACACTAATCCTAATATTTTGATTAGATATATACACACACATTTACACATCAAAGATGTATAAATACATATAATCAAAAATCATTTTACTTATTTGAATTTATTAATTGGCCAAACGACTTTAACTAGTCAAATAAAACCAATTGATAACTTGTTAACTTTACATATTTGATATTGTTAACTAATTTAACCAATATAACTAGTAATAATTACTAAACTTAATTGACAAATCAAATTTGTCAAATGCTAATCCTAATGTTTTGATTCTATATTTATATATATACATATGTTTATACATCTCTATATAGATTTACACATCAAAGACGTATAAATACACATAACTAAATACACACACACACACACACCGTGTGTGTGTATGTGTGTGTGTGTGTGTGTGTAAACACATATCAATAACATTATAAATTATATATGCATTTGATCACATTAAACATATATCTAATACAATTATCATTGCATTAAACATGCATAAACAATTATTCAACGCTTGAATAATCAAAATCACAACTTTTATTCAACAAATAACATTAGCCAAATTGATGATAAAATTGGACACAAAAGTATTTTGCATTAACTTTCAATTTCAATCATTAAATATACATATATGCTAATTCCGTTACATATACATATCAAATTCATCAACAATTGATAAATTTATATATTTAACATACTTAAACATACAAAACCAAGATGATACCACCACTTCAATATGGCCAAAATCATTAGAGCATAGATCCAAAATATTTTTCATCTATTTATTCAATTTCTTATCAAAGAAATCCATATTTTAACACTTTTTATGCAGTTAATCATTGAGCAGTCAACCATTAAGCATTCAATATCTCATAATAAATCCTTCTAATTTCATTAGATTATTAAATCACATGTAACAAACTCAACTGTGATATCATGCCCCTATCCATAGGGTCCACATATGACAACTGTCACGTGCTTTTAAAATATACCCTACAATTCAAAATATATCTCTTAAACCTGTAAGGCTTCTAGGTACCCATTCTTTTTACATATATCCACACATTACATATCATATAGCTGAATATCTCAAAAATCATTTTCAAAACCAAAGTCATCATCACAAAATTTCAATCTATCTCTCTAAGACATTCAAAAAGAAACACTTTACATCACAAAAGACAAATATTCAGTTAAATACATCATCAACTTATAAAATTCTTAAGTTTCCTTTACAATATTCACAACTAACTATATGTACAAAAGTTGTAAATTAACCCAGTGGACCTAAACAATTAAAGTATGAGTTGACTACAAGCATATATTTGATAACTCTAATCGAGTGAATCATTACTCTCCTCGTAGTACTCGTTTAGACTTAGAGACACTTGAGTGTGATTATACAGGAGTATACACTATAAGTAGATATAAAAGTATATACATGTACACATATAAATATAAAGTAGTTATATGAAAACATTTTTATAAAACCTTTATAATAGTATAGAAAATAGTTTATTTTAATAAAAATTATGGCTTGTTATTCAAAAATCATTGGGCTAACCTCTTTTCTTGGCATTTACTCTTGCCAAGAGCAAACCCAAGATATTAGTAACTTTTTCTTTTATTTATAAAACTAATGTAAGTGAAATAAAATAATATGTATACATTTTCAATGTAAAGACTGTGTTTATTTTATAAAAATGGCCCATCACTGACATTGACCTCGATTAATATGTGAATCTATACGTATTTGTCCTCGGCATTATCATCTAGTAGGTCACTCTATAAATGAGATTGTAATCTCGTTTATACTGATCCCACTAGTGCACCCATTTACCTAGGACAATTATTGTTCTAGCTCATCATAGGTTACTTAAACCTTGTAGTTACAAATGGCTCTCTGGCAATTATTATCATAAAATCAAATATCAACACAATCTAATAACATAAACATGTTTAAATCAATCATTAAAACTCAAATCAAAATTTATCGAACGTCAATATCAAAGACATAAGAAAATTGAACATTTATTAATATCAAACTCAAACTCATAGCCAAATACATAGCTCATCATAATACATTAACAGGCTATTCATATTTATTTTTTAAATAATAGTAAAAAATTTATTTCGTAATTAAAAAAATGATAAGTTTTTCATACAATAATTTAAAAAGCATTTAATTAAAAATAAATTCACTCACTGTATAAGGATAGTATACACTCACTTTTATTCCTCATGTCTTGCAGCCTTACTGCTTGGATTCTCTAAGCCTAAACCACATATCTATCAACAAGCTTATCAATTCTAAATTTTAAATAGTAGTCAATATAGTCTATATGCTATAATTATATTCAAAGTATGAAAGTTTTCTAACCGAACCTAACCTATTAAGATTATGCGTATTTTTGGCTATTTATCTAATTTTCATCAAATGAAATCTCATGGCCATTTTTATATTATCATAATTATTTCTAGTTCATATTAAAATGTAAACTCAACTCTTTAACTTGTACATTCATGGATGAATAGTAACCCCTACACATTAACTCATGATTCAATTTTATAAAAGCTTTAATTAAAACTATTTTAACTTTGAATACAATATTATGTAGCTAGATTCTTCAAATTTTTACTTAATTTATCAAAATCAAGTCTAATCTCTCAAATTTCCTAAATGTACAGTAAATCATAGGCTTTAAATTCAATTATTCTATGAATTCAAGTTTAAAGTGCATTAGAAAACTTACCTAAAAATTGATTAAAGTCTTAAAAAGTTAATTCCTTCATCTAATTCAAAAAGCCCTATTTTATATATCAACCTTAGTTTTTCTCTCAAGTAAATTTTATGCTCAATCTTTGAAAATAACTGGTGTAGCAGGATTAGAATGATGAACTAAAGCTATTTTAAGCAATAAATCAAAAGAAATTTGAGAAATTAATAAAGGATAGTGTAGGAAATCAAAGGAGAAAAGAGAGAAAAGGGAAGATATTGTGTGAGGAAAAGAAGAAGAATGAAGAAAATCTGAGATTTGAAGGGTATATATAGTAGGGTATAAAATGACTAAAGTGTTTTAGAGTAAATAAAAGCAACTAACATTTGTGAGAGGCAAAACAAGTCATTCTACGAGCAACTTAGTTTACCAAATTGAAGAATTCGTTCAAACAAATTATATAGCCTAATCTAAAGGACTTTTTCATCTTGATTCAGTCGAATAAATTGCCTAATTTTCCCTTTTTTTCCTATCATTACTTAAAAAACACAATCAAGTATATAATAATTCTTTACCTCTAGTAACTATGATATATAACTTATTTATTATAAGCAGCATATTAGTTTTAATTGACATCACTATAATGTCTTATCACTACGTAGTACATAACACTCTATACAGTCTCAAATAGATTACACCTTAAATATTCAAAAATAAAATATTGAAAAAGTAATATACAACACAATATATGTAACTAAAAGAGAGGGATTTCTGTCTTGCTATACTTTGGCCCACCTCAGTATGCAGAGTCAATTTATAGAATTTGTAGAACAGAAATCTCACTATGCTAACTAGTCTCCTAAAAAATACATAGTAAAGGGTGAGCTACCTACTCGATAAGTAGATAAATAATAAAATACACTATGAAATTCAACAAATATATTCACTTATGGATTAATATCTATACAAATGTATAATTTTTCCTGGCTAACATCTTCATTTAATAAATTTGACAAACTAATCATTTCTCCTAATTATTACATATAAAATACATTTTATTCACCGTTGTATATGTATACATACTACAGTCTATTTGTCTAATAACAGTACCAACGTATATACATTACCCTATCAAGCTAGTGGTGAAATTGAATTTAAAATTCCATTCGTATCATATTCATAATCAAGCTAACATGTCAAATTAATCAATCATTCTATAAATGATAACACAATTCTTCAAATATAATCATACTTCCATCATATATGATGACATTCATACGATAGGATAAACAATGCCTATATCTATCCATAAGACTTTACTTACAGTACATGCACTCATAATGCATCATTTCTAACATATCATTAATCAAACATCAATAATCGAGTAAGCACAACAATGTGAATTCATTTAGTTAAATATTTCATTTCAAGTTGACATCAACAATCAAAGGAAATCATACAAGTTTATTCTTTATTATTATTTCCTTTATTCTTCCTTTATTTTGTCTTTTATTCATTTGACCTCAATTTACTATAATTGCTGGGATGTTTACTGTACCTAGCTCTCTCTGAATCATATCATATCTCTAAATAACACATCAATCAATACCAGACTATGCTCATAACATATCAGTGATCATATAGGCCTATCCCTTACTAGGTAATTACACTACCTAAATAATTATCTCATCCTATGTATACACAGTACTCTTCTTCGGGGATCTTTCTAGTTAGGTATCCATTAAAAAGAATACATTCTCATCTAATCTTAGTATTATATTTTACATCAATTAGGCTCACCTCTCAACAAGTGATTATTCGTGCCCAACTCAATATAGCAAATTTAATTATGTTATCTCATTCTCTTTCTTATTATTTTATCTCATTCCATGTATTAGTACTAATCAACAATGTTTTTCTTTTTCATATTGCATCATATTACATTTCATCTTAATTTATTCATTAATACTTTAATCATGCACAGTGACATTATAATATAAGCAAGATCACATTTATACATATCCACACCATAAGCATCACAATCCATAACACTTCAATTATCTTAAAATAGTAAATACTCTCACTAATTATATCACAATGCAAGTATTATCACATTCATACATTCAATTATCAAAATACATAAAACTATAATAATTTTAAACAAAGAGCATCTCCCACACTTATTTATATCTATATCTCGTGTATCACTATTTATAATACTTTAATAATTATACTATAGTGAGCATTTCTCAATCAGCCAATTGGCTTCTATGACTTTCAAGTCTCTGAAATTAACTTCTCCTCCAGTTTCTTCTCTGGACATAAGCATTTATTTATAATTATATGAATGAATACATTTCCAATCACATTCTTGAATCATGCTAATTCAATTTGTTTCCTTTAATTATCTTAACCATTCATTCCACAAAGTTCATTACCCTAACTCTTGAACTATTTATATGATCTTCCAAACAATGCTGTCCTATACTATATTCTTACTTAAGCCTTATTTGTTATTATTTCACAATGTATGAATTTTATGTCACACCATGGTAAAATGCTACCTGTAACTATCAGTATGGCATGTATGTCTCAACCCATCATCTAATATGCTTCCCCTCTAATGTCAATATGTTTTAATGGCATCATTTTTTCGTTCATAAGTCCTATATAAGTATTTAACTAGCAGGTTTCAGATCTGTCCGTATTATTCCCAAAACAATTAGGTTCAAATTCTATTCGGACTTTGACACTTTGGCCTTGATGATTCAAAGCAAGTATGTGAAATCAAATTGTTACCCATCAAGCGATTTTATAGATACAGACACACACAAGCAATTTTACCAAGTTTCAAATTCTGCCCTTAATGATTAATTAAAGTATGCTACTTCCAATTCTACACGGTTATGCCATCTTGCTAAACTATTCAATTTAAATTTCTGTTTTCCTAATCCAATCGAAACCTATGCTATATTTATTGATTTATGAAGCAATCAAGCAATCATTTAGTATGTTTATTCAAACATTTATAACAAATATAACATAACATAGCAAGATATTATAACAATTCAATTCTCGAAATTATTTTTCAGATTCCCGTTTTCATTTATCAATCAAATTGTATATGTATATGTATATGCTATATGCTTCTCAAAATACAAATGAACATATTTTCAATAATATCTTCATAGCATGCTCATTTATTTTTATTTCCTTAGATATCCTAATTACCAATTTCTATATCTCATTAATCATTATGTCTAACCGTATACAACCAAATGACATTGGTACTCGGCGGATAATACATGAATACTTTATGGGGTTTAACCATTTAATTCTTTGCTAAGCTAATGATATAATTCCATCATTCATGTGTCATATATACCTGGAACATTTAAGATTCTGAAATTTGTCAAAGAATTTAAACAGCTATCGGGCAGCAAGTTCGGTTGCTGTATTTCCTTGATCCTATCAAGTTGTATATGCAGAAATCTATCAATTGCCATTAAAGAAATCAAGGTTCTTATCTATATGTATATATATATACACATAACAAGGCAAACATGTAACAATCGGACTAATTATATTAATAAATCTAATTATGTATCTGATTCTATCAAAGCAACATAAAATCGACTAGATATATCAACATAATCAGTTTTTAATTTTTACACATTCTTATGCTTTCCAATTCTTGCATGCGTGAAACAAGAGATTTTTAAGTCGTTGAACTAGTCAATTACTGGATTTCCATAATCCAATAGGCATAATATCTCCGACAAGGAAAACAAGAAAGAACCCTTACCAAATGTTGAATTCTACCCTCCGTTTCCTCTCTTCTTACTCTTGGGTCCGTGCAAATAACAGATGCAAAATAACGGATGCTATGCCTACCCTTTCTATTATTAATTGAAAATTGAAATTATGGTTGTTTGGTGTTTCAGTTAGTCCAGCCACATTTGCTCTTTCATTTAAAGCCATGAAATGAACATTTAGCAATGTTACCATTTCCCATGGATTATTAACCTTCCACTAACTCTTCTTTCTTTGTTTGTTCTTTCTTTCTCAAAATTTAAATTGGGAATGGATCTACCAATGTTGGCCACCTCATGCTTCCACTTTGTATTCATTCTTTCTTTGATTTTAAGAAATGGAAATGAAGTTGTCGGCCACCTCTTAAATCATCACATACCAACAAATTTTAAACCTTTTCCTTTGTTTTCTTTAGCAGTTCGATTTACATACCATGCACATTAAATCTTCACATGTCACCAATTCAGCCACGTAACCTTCATATTTTACTCAATGACACTTGTTAATGTGTAGATCAATAGAGTCTACGTTACATGCTTCTTTGCCTCTTCTTTCTTTTTAATTATAATTCTATTAGTATAGCACTTTCATTCGGCCAGCTTTAGCAATTCATATCATTCTCATTTCACCTTACTATGCCAATTAATCTTTTCACATGCCTCCCATTATCTATTTCTTTATACATTTCTTGTGCTAGCTTTACAAAAATTGAGGCATTATTTATTGGGTTGACATTTCTATGTAAAACTAACCATTGCAGTCTCAAATACCTATTGAACCAACGACTCAGCACAAACGAGCAGCAACGACTCCTTATGAAACTGCTCCCTTTGATTTTTCTATTGTTTACAAAGCTGGTAAGGAAATAGGGGGGGCTGACTCTCTTCACAACGTCCACAGTATGATGACTTTTCATTTTTAGCTATTCCTATTTCTCGGGAATTTTTGGAATTAGAAGCTGCTCTTTGCTCTTGATCCTTATACTCAGAATATTATTACCGGACCATTACACGATCCTACCTCAAATCCAGATTTTAAAGCTTGAAAAAGAAGCTTTATTTTCACAATCGGTTAGTATTTCCTGATCACTCATCTCTTAGGCAAAATCTTTTATCTGAATCTCATGACACTTTAACTGGAAGGCATGAGGCATGAGGATACTTGAAAACTCTAAAACGTCTCTCCTCCAATTTTTTCTGGCCTAGAATGAAGAATGATGTAAGGACTTTTGTTTAGAACTGTTTAGTGTGTCAACAAAACAAATAGCAAACTTTGACACCTGCTGGACTTCTCCAATCGTTGCATCTACCCGAACGAATATGGGAAGATATCTTTATTGACTTGATTACTGGACTTCTTAAATCTGGTGGTTATGATACCATCCTTATTGTCATGGATCGCCTCAGCAAATACTCTTATTTTAACCCTTTATCTCACCCGTTTACTGCAAAAATACCGACTACCATTTTTTGCAAGGAGATCGTGCGCCTCCATGGTATCCCACGGTCCATTATTTCTAATAGGGATGTCATTTTGTCAAGTAATTCTGGCAGAAACTTTTCAAACTTGGCCACCCACGCCTTAGTATGGGCACCGCCTATCATCCTCAATCTGACGGACAAACAGAGGTTGTCAGTAGATGCTTCAAAGCTTATCGACGATGTTTTGCACATGAACAGCCGCACTCATGGCACAAGTTCATTTCTTGGGCTGAATATTCATTTAACGTGGGATTCTATTCTTTCACGGGCACTACACCATTCAAGGCTATCTACAAAAGAGACCCACCAGCTCTCCATCCCTCTGTCATGGGCGAAACCCATATTCCTGACCTTGAAGAACAGCTCCTCAGGCGTGATACCGTACTGAAATTATTAAAGGAGAATATGCTAAAAGCACAATCACGAATGAAAGCCCAGGCTAATTCTAAACGAAGGAAATTAAGTTTCAACGTTAGTGATCCTGTCTTTCTCCGATTTCAACCTTAGTGCTGGAGATCTATTGTTAACCGCAGGTACGAAAAATTGTCTCCCAAATTTTTTGGGCCTTAGAAGGTTGGTCGTTGAATTGGACCAGGGGCATATGAGCTGGAACTAACTGTTTCTTCCAAAGTCCACCCTATTTTTCACGTTTCTTTGCTAAGTCCTGCTTTTGGTCAACTTCCAACTACACCACTAGCTCCTTTGCCTATTAATGAAGATTGGGAACTCATATTAAATCTTGCCTCCATTCTAAGTCACCGTTGGATTACTGAAGGTGGAGTAAGGACTTTGGAACTCTTGATACAATGGGCTGATCGTCCTATCGAAGAAGCAACCTGTGAAAATTATGACCTTATTGCTGGACAATTTCCTAGTTCTCGCCTTGAGGACAAGTCATTTTTTCGGGGGGGGAGTAATGATACAATACCACTTTTACGTACTTACTCTAGAATAAAGCCACCCAAAGAGGCCTTATTAATTGACCAAGGTCCAAATGTGCTAATTGTTGAGTCTTTATCATATGAAAGATAATGATGGAAAAGTGGAGATAATTGAAGATATGTTTTAGAGGAGACAAGGCACTCCATTAGCACTATCATGATTATCATTTCCTTAAATTTAATATTCTGTTATATTTTATTATAAATAGTTGTTTAGGCTTTGCTTTAGGAGAAGACAAAAAAACAGAAAAGTCATTTGAATTAATTGATTATTGGAGAATTATTTTCTCACTACAGACATTATTGAAGATTTGTATTTTAAATTCTGGTACTTTAGCTTCAATAAAATATCTGTTCTTCTCTTTTATTTTCCTTACCATCCGATAGCATTTACCGTGTTTTCAAAGCCTTAAAGAAGGGCATTTCAAGAAAGACTGCCCAGAGAGGAAGCAACAGAAAACATCAAGACCACCTGAAAAGAAACCAGAGACTGCCACCTTAACTGAAGCAAATTCCCAAGAAGCTTTTCTCCTTTTAGCTCTGCAAGAAAGGAAAGAAACCTCAGATGAATGGATATTGGACTCGGGATGCACTTTCCACTTGCCAAAGTAAGTTTCTTTTCTCAAAGCTGATTCTTGGTGATTATGGAAAAGGTATTCTTGGAAATGATAAGACGTGTGACGTTGAGGGAATATGATCTGTAAGAATGAAAATGGAGAGTGGAGCTTTAGTTGAATTACAACAAGTGAGGTATGTTCCAGGCCTCAAAAGAAATTTGGTGCATTAGGAATGCTAGAATCTAATGGCTGTAACTTTAAGGCTGAAAATGGAACCGCGAAGGTTTGCAAAGGTTCTCTAGTGTTAATGAAAGCCAAAAGGCAAAATGGTCTGTATATGTTGCTAGGAAAAGATGTAGTAGAGGATATGGATACAACCCCTGAGAAAATTTGACAGTATAGCACCAGAGGTTAGGCCACCTAGGTGAAAGAAATCCGCTTGAACTAAAGAAGCAGGGTCTGTTGAGTAGCTGTGCAAATAATAATCTTGAATTCTGTGAGTGCTATGTTCTAGGCAAGCATCATAAGACTAAGTTTGATGAGGGAAAACATAACTTTTGATGTACTAAACTATGTACACTCAGATGTATGGGGACCTGTACAAGTAGCTTCTCCAGGTGGAGCCAGATCTTTTTATGTCTATTATAGATGACTTCTCAAGAAAAATGTGGGCATCTAAATGCTTAAGAGCAAAGAACAGGTGTTTGGGAAGTTCATAGAATGGAAAAACCTGGTGGAAAACTAAAAGAATAAGAAGTTGAAGACTTTAAGAACAGATAATAGGATGGAATTCTGCAATGCAGCTTTTGAAAACTTCTGCAAGAAAAAGGGTATCCTAAGGCATAAGACAATAAGCTATACCCTTAGCAAAATGGTGTTGCTGAGAGAATAAATAGAACCCTACTTGAAAGAGTTAAAAGTTTGCTCTTAGGTGCAGGTTTGTCAAAATTTTTCTGGGCATAAGCTGTGGTAACAGTTGCATATTTGATAAACAGAAGCCCTTCATCAGTTCTAAAGTCTAAAACACCTGAAGACATTTGGACAGGTGTGGCTCCATCTCTGAAACATTTAGAGTCTTTGGTTGTTCAGCCTATGCTTATGTGAAGCAAGGGAAGTTAGAGACTTTGGCTGTCAAAGGTGTTTTCATTGGATACCCTAAAGGAATTAAAGGATGAAAAATTGGTGACATAATGGTAGAGAAGGGATATGTATGGTCAGCAGAGAAGTAAAGTTTGTAGAGGATGGCTTGGTAAAAGAGGACCAGAATCAGAAGATCAGGCATCATCTTCAGAGTCAAGAAGCAACAGAATTCAGTTTGAGGCGGAGAATCAGGATAAAACTAAGAATGGAATAAACTTGGAATCACAAAATGAAGAAATAAAAGCTGGACGTGAAGATGAGGGAATTGGAGCTGAAATTGGGCAACATGCACAGCCTGATGCCATCTCTAATTACAATCTAACCATAGATAGAAGTAGAAAGCCTATAAAGCCACCCAAGAGGTATGGCTATGTTGATCTAATAGCTTATGCCTTACTAGCTGCTCAAGAAGTAGATGTTGCTGAGCCAGAGATAGTAAAAGAAGAAATGAAAAGACCAGTCGCTGAAAGGTAGTATGAAGCTATGTGTGAAAAAATGAAGTCTCTGGAAAAGAATGGCACCTGGAAATTAATTGAAAAACCAGGAGACAAGAAGATTGTGGACTGTAAAAAGTCATTCAAGAAAAAAGAAGAGGCAGATGGAAAGATAAGGTTCTAAGCCAGGCTGGTGGCCAAAGGTTTCACCCAAAAGGATGGAATTGACTATTCAGAGGTCTTCTTGCCAGTTGTAAGATATGTTTTAATAAGATTGTTGCTGTGTTCAATAGCTGTGTATGACTTGGAATTAGAATAGATGGATGTAAAGACAACATTTCTTTGTGGAAACCTAGATGAAGAAATCCTGATGAGACAATCTGATTGTCAAAAAGGGATCTGAGGGGATGGTTTGTTTGTTGAAAATGTCCCTTTACGGACTTAAACTCTCACCTAAGCAATGGAACTTGAAGTTTGATGAGTATATGGAGAAATGTGGCTACTATAGGAGTGACTATGACTATTATGTATACTACTACCACGGCAGGAGCATAGAAGGCATGGTTTACTTGTTTACATATGCAGATGATATGTTACTTGCAAGGAGAAACATGGACAGGTTGCTGGAATTGAAAAGGTTGCTGAGTTCTGAATTTGAAATGAAGGATTTAGGGTCTGATATGAGAATTCTTGGCATAGATATTCTCAGGGATAGAATAGATGGTTTGTTAAAACTTTTGCAGCAAGGGCATCTGAGAAAAGTACTGCAAAGTTTTAATATGGAGAGCTCAAATCCTGTAAAAGTTCCTTTGGCAGCTCATTTCAAGTTGTCAAAGGAACAATGTCTAGAATCAGACAGTGAGAAAGAAGAAATGATGAAATTATCATACTCAAATGCAGTGGGGAGTCTTACATATGGAATGGTCTGCACTAGACCAGACCTTGCCTTTGCTATGAGTGTGGTTAGTAGGTTCATGAGTAATCCAGGAAGTGCATACTGGAAAGCTGTAAAATGGATCCTGAGATACATCAAAGGAAGCTTGGATTGTTGTTTGGTTTATGGAAAGAAGGCTGGAAAAGCTGAGTTGTTAAAAAGTGTTGTAGATTCAGAATTTGCAGCAGATGCAGATAAAAGGAGGTCATTGAGAGGCTTCATTTTCAGTTTCAGAGGTTGCTCAATTAATTGGAAAGCTTCTTTGCAGCATGTGGTTGCTTTGTCAACCACTAAAGCTAAGTATATGGCTGTAGTTGAAGCCATAATAGAAGCTTTGTGGCTGCAGGGTATACCGGCTGAATTGAAGGTTGAATTTGAAGCTGATGATGTGTTTTGTGACAGCCAAAGTGCTATACAGTTGTCTAAGCACCAAGTGTATCACCAGAGGACAAAACACATTGATATAAGATTACGCTTTATAAAACATCTCATAATAGATGTTTTAGCTGAGGAAAGAGTGAAGTTGTTAAACTTTCACACTTCCGAGAATGTAGCTGATGCATTGACAAAGAGTGTTCCAGCTGAGAAGTTTAAGCTCTGTCTGAATTTGATGAATTTAGATGAGAGTACTCAGCTAATAGAGAAGTAGATAAGCTGTAATTTTGTGTTCAAAAGAATTGCAGAAATATGCTCCAAATTCTTAGGATTGTTGCAAACTTAAGTGGAAGCAGAATGCAGGCTAGAACAAGTAGTCTGTTTGTAGATTGAAGGAGAGAGAGAGGTGCTGAGTCTTGTTTTGATTGAATCAAGGTGGAGTTTGCTAAATGTGATTTACCAGAAAGTAGAGACGTCTATGAGAATTGTTGTGAGCAAGAGTGCAGGTGATTGAAGCTATAGAAGGTTGTCAAATAAGTTTTAAGCTAGGGATAGTCTAGTCTTTTACTGAGATTTTCTGTTGCATTCACTCGGAGAGCCCGTGTTTATATTCAACACTTCTTAAGTTTGTAAAGATGATGGTTAATTGCTTTCTCCTAAAATAAAACCAGCGCTTCTCTCTGAATTTCTTCTTCTTCAATTTCTCTTTAAACGTAGTTTTGCATTCCAGTTCTTTGTTCTTGTATTTCTGGTAATCGAGCTCTGTATTTCCAGAATCCGCAGAAATAAATTGGAGATCCATTCTATTTTCATTCGTTTTCTTGTGGTGATCAGATTCTTGGTTGCTTATCTGTTTGAAGGGTTGACTTAATCCAAGAACCAACTAAATGAGATTGAGCAAAATTTGAGTTTTTTTCTCTATCCCAACAACATTAACGACAAATATGTCAGAATCTGATGGCCAACACAGAAAATGGGAAAGAGACAACATGAGATAAAGACAAGCACAGCTAAGTTATATTTGAAAGAAAAGAAAAGATTAACTGAAGGTAGATAAACATGTGATTAACTGTATAATAATTAAATCCCTGTTAATATTTCCTTTAAAAAAAAAAAAAAAAAAAAGGGAATGAGGGTTGACCCCAAAGAATCTTGGACAAATGTAGAAATCGGCGAAAAAACGAATCCGACTGTATCCATGTTAGGATTTCTACGCTGCCCCCAGTGCCTTCGTGTACTTAAACAGAAAAAGAAAAAAAATTCCACGACTAGGTTAAGCGGTGCTCTCTGTTTGGTAATTACAATAACTCAACTTGCAATATACTTAGAACTTAGAACTGGACCATTATGTATTACTAAGCATGAGTATTGCTGTTGCAGATCTTACTTCTGCTTGATTAGGGGAAAAAAAAAAAAAGAAAGAAAGAAGAATACCAACATACATCTGACACTTCTTAGCTGATTCCGTGTAAATTCCCGGTCCCCAAATCATCGTCAAAAGGTAGATTTAGGTCAGGTAGCAGGAAGGAAGATCCCTTGCTTTGATCCTCCTGTACTTCAGAAAAAGCATTGGATGAAGATGGCTTCAACTCATTGCAAGCACCATTCGCTGGCAAGATAGTGCATGAGGGATGGCAAACAGCTTTCATTTGATGGGGTTGGGTTAATATAGCTTGTTTAGATGCGGATGCTCTAACTGTTTCTACTGTCTGATGCGATAAAACATCAAGCTGAACCAAGAAATGAAAGACTTTTCAGATTGAAAATGTGCGTCACCCATTTAAATTATTCAGCCATATAGCTCTGAAGTTCATATTATAAATAAGTTGCAAAACACAATAATTATGCAATGTAAAGGTATCAACTGCACGGAAGAAAGAAAATCCCGTATCTTCTTTTAGTAGTTATAATTATACACACTAGTAAAAACTAGGTCTACTTTAATATGACAAATTGTTTATCAATTGATTTCATACAACAATAATTCAGATACGCAATAATTTGTGTATCGTGTAGTCTATGATTTCCCTTTGCTAAAAGAAAATTCATTTTAGTAAATTGACACTTTAAGAAACGATGCAGTGAGGACCCAGTGACTCCTGAAGGACATTTGCTCTAGCTTATAAGCACCAACCACCGTACCGAACAGGCTAAGGCCTAATACGTAAGAATTTACCATTCCAGATCCAAACATTCACCTAGTCACTTGCAAATTAAGTTATATCTTGAAATGGAATGACAATAGAAATTTCTACTCAATTAAGTGCAACAATGAAAAATTTCTATTCAGAGTTGCAATGTTGCTATTTTACAACCCAAAAAATAAATAGTAGAGCACTGGTGAAATCAAATGCAGTTCTATAAACCATTAATATAATGTAAACTGTAGGTTAAAGAAGATTTAGCGCAACATCACTACAAGAATCTAATTACATACGAGACGTAGGTTAAACTAGCAAAAAGACAAATTTGAATCATTTAATGACACCAGAGATCCTACTATGCTCTAGAGTCTAGTCAAGTTAATCCTTTAGCACAAACTTCTATTTTCAGGACATATCATGATATAGTAGTATCATTGTAACAAATACTTTCAAAATCAAAATAGTTTCTCTGAATAATAATGGAATCCATGAATTGCAGTTAGTAGAGAAGTATCCATTTCAAAAAAATAAGAGAGCTTTCTCCAAAGGTAAAATATCTAATTAACTTTTTGAAAGGAGCCAACTACATAATTGGCAAACCTAACTTAGCAAACATGGCCAAACTCTATTTCACACACCCCAAATCAACCCTAAAACAGTTTGCAGAAGCAACAAGATATAAAAACTTCTTATTCTCACCTTAATTCTCTTCAAGTTTTCATTTTCAGCTCTTTGTTCCTCAAAGGTGAGACCCAAAGTTGCCAATTTCTGTTAGTCACAGGAATCAATATTAGGTATCTCAAACTGGAATCATAAAGCAGGTACAGGAAACAAAACATCTCTGAAAAAAGCAACAGCAGAAACATACATTTTTCAAGTTTCTCCTTTCCTTCAAGAGCAAATTCTCCTCCTCTTTGAGTTCAGCTAACGTCTGCAAGCAACCAAATTTCAATATAATTACCATGAAATATGAATCTAGTCAATAATCAGCTAATGCAAAAGGACGGAAACACCAAAACTCTAGCTTCACTTGTCTTGTTTGTTAATACGTCATAAGAACATCTGAATTTTCTAACCGCACAGGTATATGTGCTTCACATTCAAGTAACTTACTGAATTGCAATATATGAACTATAAAGTAGCATTACACTTACAAAGTTAGGCATATTAAACTTGCATTCCAGCCAACGTGACAAATGATGTGGCGTTATCAATGTCCCATGTATTAGAAAATTATTTACTGCATTATCTACACGACAATTCTTGATATCCCACTCTTTTATATTGCCACATCATCTGCCATATCATTTGGGTACAAACTTATATCCCAACTTTATAAGACAAAACTCTATATTTCAAAAGTAAAGTTAATCAATCTTCCTAACCATAGATTTGAAAAATATTTAATGCAAAATATGTCTTAGTAACAAGATCAGACGTATGTATATATAACATTCCATTTATCAACTCTCTTTTATGAAATGTTCGTTAATGATCAAAAATAGAAAAAGACTGAACACTGTATCAACTTACCTTTTTCTTTCTTGACCTTTTCCAGTTAGTTGTTTCTCCTGTAATAACCACCTGTACAGCATAAAATAATCAATAAACACACTTAAGTAGGAATTGAACCACCCAAAAAATAGATCATGTGTCATCAAATCGAATAATTGTCTGATGTTAATCGTTTAAATCATTTACATCATAAATTTCAGCTGACAGACAGCTCATTCTGCATTAAAGTGCGGAATTTTATTGCACCCGTGGAGTCCTACACGTGTGCCTTGCATAGCCCAAATAAGGCTTTCCCTTGTATTAGAGGGCCAAGTCAAAGCCCATTAAAGCATCACTTGACTTTCAGGTAATCTAAACCTACGTCCGTTTCTAGTCAGACACTCCATAATTTGACTGTTTCGAACGAATAAACCAATGTTGTAAAGTCCAAACCCTACACTTCGGTTCATATTTATTCCTAAATAAAAAACTAAAAATAAGAATAAGAAAAATAAATAAATATTTTAAGACATAACATGAACCCTAAAAAAATCCGTATCCTTAGTAGATAATGTAAAACGAGTTTGGCCATATTAACAACCAGCAAATCAGTAATACCATTAAATTCGGCGACACTGTGCTCCCCACGCTTCCAATCTTTCACCTAGAAAAGCACTTTTTACTTCATTTCTAGTTTCCTTTTTTTTCCTTCAAGCATGCTCATGTAACATTAATTTAACTACATTTCCACCGTTTTGGACCCACGCAATACCGAAAAGTTACAGCTACAGGATGTCACTTCGACGTAACCAAAACCCTGTCGACGTGGCAAAATCCATAGTCGCCCGCAGGTGAAGCAAACTGGGGCGACTGTACAGGATGATTTCCTTTGTGAAAGCTAATAAAAACATAAAAAGTGCCCAACCATTTACAACAATACACCAAACTATCGCAGACCTATTTTGCTACAAAAACACGCCACCGATTCAAAAGGTTTTGTAACTCACTTGACCAAAATAACCTTCAGAAAGAGCCTTGAGTTTTCGCTATTGGTAGTGGTACTTTTGCCAATTGAGAGAAATTTCTCTGACCTATGAAACGATGGACGTGGACCCCCGACAAGGGCTTAGATTCTGAGACAGTTTAGGAACTTCCAAATGACAGAAATGTCCTGGTTGGGAAGGGCGTTTTGGTCTTTCCAAGTATGAGAAATGTCATGGTGGCATAGAATAATGAAGGTGAAAAAGGAAAATTACGTGACTCCATGCGTTGAATGAAAGTCTAATTTCTACCAAAATATAAAAGCTAAAAAAGGAAACTCATATGTTGAAGACGGCGTGGTCCGATGACCGGAGAATATCCCTATCCGTAGTGGAATTACTGGAAAACCACCGAGATGCACCGGAAAATCACATGCAGTAAAGGGTAAAATCGTTATACTATTGAAGAACGAGAAGAGATACTACCAAAAGAAACGGAAATCTGTCAGATGTAACAAAAACTCAGCCATCGAGGTAAATATCGTATTTTTGAGGGGTATTGTCGTCTACAAATACTAAACAAAAACTGACACCCAAACTGCAACCGAGTCGCCGAGTCAAAACCGCCAGTTAAAAACAAAAAATAAGAAACACAAAATACACGAAAACAACCTTAGATCTCGTGCTGTCAATCGGCTTTGAGAGCTTGCTCGACTCCTCGTACCCATCGACGGCCCCTCCGCTGACGGACGTACCGCAGCTCCAAGAAAGCGGCGTAGTAGGGCTGGCACGTATTGCGTGACCCTTTTTTCTCGGTACCTGTTTGGACCGGCGCTGACGCACGCTCCACTCCAGCTGGAGAACCGACGCTCCGCCCTTTTTATGCGACGGCACAGGAGATGGCTCGGCTTGGTGGAGTCTTAGTAGCATCTTGACGACCATGGAGTCATCGTACATGGCAGTCTTTACCCACTCTTCCTCTTCACTCATGTTATCTGGTTGCTTGGTTAGCGTTGTTATTTTCTTTCTTCCCACGAGAAAGTGAAAGAGAAAGCAAAAACGAGAGAAAGAGAAAATGTTGTATTGGAACAAAAAGGAAGAGGTTTTATATGTGGCGTTAGAGAGAGAGAGTAGATGCTTTGTTGGCAAGCTTTTTCTTCTTCCATTTTTTTTTTTTTTTTCTATTTTCTTCTTCTTTAAAATTTCCTTTCTAATTTGATAACGGGTGATTATCACATTAGTCTCTATAGTTTTAGACAACGATACTTAGATCTATATATTTAGAAATTATCTAAATACATCCTCCCTGCTAAACCTTGTTAAAATAAATAATTTTTATGTGAACAAAATTCGAAGAACCAGTTTTTCGCAACAATAAATCAAAGGACTTTATTGCTTCCTTTATGTATAGAAATAAAAGTATGTTAGATATACTAATATGGTGATAGAGATATTATTATAATATGTTTCATATTTTTATTATAGTAAAAATTTTTTATAAAAGTAAAAATAAGTAAATTATGCGTTAACACTATAATTATTTACATCAACTATCATATTAATTTATATATAAAAATTTGTATAAAAAATAGATATATAAATTAATGTGATAGTTGAATATTATTATAAAAATAAATGTGAGATACTAAAAGGGTATGTTATAGTACATTCAGTTATAATGTATAATTTTATATTTTATTTATTTTAATTTTTAATTTTTGATTATAATTCTTACTCTTATATTATAATTTTTAACTTTTTTTAATATATAAATTTATAACAAAAAATTAAAAATTATAAAAAAAAAACAAAAAATTGTAACTAAAAAGCTATAACACTTGTAAAAACCATTAAATGCACCATAATTTTATCAGATGTTAGTTAATACTTAATTTGAAATAAATAATAAATATTTGAATGTATTTTGCTTAAGATTTCATATATTATAAATTTTGTCTTATTATAGTTATTTTTAATTATAATTAATATATTTAAATACAAATACATATTTAATTAGAAATTATTAAATGTTTATGAATCACATAATAGACCCATCTCACGTAAACTTTTCTTTATTTGCTGTTTTTACAAACTATAGATACCCATTTGATAACATCCCCTTTCTTTCTTCAGTTTCTTGATCTTTTTTCCCATGGGTGCAGTGAAGAACACGTGTCAATGACCAACTGTGGTCCGTGTCTTTGAGTTTTGGATTAGTTGAACTGTTGAAACATTGTTAAGATCACGCGCGTGTAGTGAAGGTAAGAGAGCGCGGAGTCAATAGAAGAAGCTTG
Organism: Trichilia hirta; assembly: GCA_035221805.1. Classification (NCBI taxonomy): domain Eukaryota; kingdom Viridiplantae; phylum Streptophyta; class Magnoliopsida; order Sapindales; family Meliaceae; genus Trichilia; species Trichilia hirta. The sequence continues at coordinate 2,364 of JAWDEX010149841.1, read as the reverse complement.
TGATGGATGGTGGTGTGTCAGTTATCCTTACGTGCCACGTGTTTTGTGGGTGGGAGCCTCGTCTAAAGTACAGTAAATAAATATGCATTTTGCTTTTCGGTTTTTCGATTATTTTTTTTTTTTCTGAAAATAGCAAAATTTCATGCATTTAAGGCGACGTTAGAAATGACACATAAGAAAAGGTAACCTGAAACTGAGATGGATTGGCAGGACGGCATCCTTTGTACTGAGTTTGGGTGACGACTAGGGGCAGTTAAATGGGTTAATCATACAGGTAAGTTTATGGTAGATTTCTAAGTGTCGTACATTATTTTTTTTATTTTCACTTTTTTACCGCATCAACTTATTTAGTAGGACAAATTAATCAAGTTTGACTATTTAATTAGTTGGATAATTAAATTAGCATGGACAAATTGATACCTCCATTTAAGGACAGGACAGCAATTTCACAGTTCCAAATTGGGTTTTCACAAAATTAGACCTAAGCTCGAATGTATAATAAAGATCCTGAACCCAAATGTAAACTCAGATATTTTGGGGGATAAGTTTAAAATTTCGGATTTTCAGGGAAGTTTGGGTATTCGAAAACCGGCTTACAATCTTTTAATTAAATTTTTTTAAAATTTTTAACTTTTTCCTTAATTTTTTTTACTTTTTAATTGATTGTTTTTGCTATTTTAACATTAAATTAATTGCCAAATTTGCTTACCTTCCATCACATTTTTTACATATATCAATTCAAATCAATCAAACCATGATAAAATTACAAAAATCAACAAACAATAGTAAAGATATCCAACAATACAGATATTAATTCCATACAATTAAAAGAAAAATCTCTATTTCAAATTCAAACTCCACATGAATCATTGTTAAAACCAACCCAGCATGACTTCAATGCATTCTTGAAATTCAAATTTCTTGCAACAGGAGAAATAAAATTCGTTTAATAATGCAAATACTAATCATGTAAATCAATTGCCATAAACAGCAGAAAATCTCATTTCTAGGGAATGTATTCTGTGTATTTTGACTTTGTGCGTATGATTGATTCTCTGCAATAGGAGAATGAACTTCTCAGCAAACTAGCATTACAATGAAGACAACATGCATGATAATATTCTACAAGGCAATTTACGGAAGAAAGAAAAATTAATGGCCCAAAAATCATGCAAGTACACCATCTACTAACCCAGTAAACAATGCTGACACGTGTATGTGTCAACCAGAAACCTGAATGGAGTCAACAGCGTTAGAAAAGAGAAGCAATGACAAATCACAAGGACAAAATCTTAGCCAAATTAGAAATCAAAGAGTCAAATCAAGGCCTCTCATCGAAACTGGTAAATTGACGTAGCAGAAGCCCATCACCAACACTCAATCTGGATCCACTTTGCCATAACTCAAAGGGGTTTGCTATGATTTGAATCCAGCTATATAGATTCTCCGGCTAAAATGACCAGCATAACGCTAATGCAGGGCAAAACATTTGCTCAACATGAACATTCTTTACATATATGGGGCAACCTGCATAGAGCTTGAAGAAAAGTCAAAATTAACACGGATTTGTTAACTTCAAGAGATTCGAGTAGAGTTCCTACTTATATATGCTCACACTCTGTATTCCAACTAAAAACTACAATTAGGCCTTCCAATATAAACTGGGAGAGAAAACTTTTCCTGAGATTCTGAAGCAATCCCACAGAAGCAATTGCAAATCACCATCCATTCACACTACTACAGATCAACTAGCGTACCCCAAAGACTAATCAGATGGAAATAATAACATGATTCCTACTAAATTTTTAGAAATCGGTTCGCCACGCACTCAATAAAGACAAAAAGAACTAACTTTCAACATGTCCACCTTCATAAACTTGAATGGCCATCAAGCTCCGAGAGCGGAAAGCCACAATGAACAAAAACATATGAAATTGTTTTCGTGCACCAAAGTTCAGAACTTTCACAATTATTAATTTCTAGACACAAAAGGAATTAAGAAAAAGCCTAGGGGTTTTGAACACAGTAACTCAAAGTATCAATCTCAAATATAAGTAAATCAAATTCATCAGTTTTAATTATTTTCATACAAAAAAATTAGTGAAAACAAATTATTGAGAAGTGCTAACTAAATGATCGAAAATGGGAGATGGTTGGAATGATCAACAACCGAGTCTCAGTGATCAAAATAATCAAAGAAAGAGATGGAAAAACACAGAGAGAAATAGATGAAATCATTTTTGTATCTACACTTTATAATAATAGTTATTCTGTATAATTCAGTAGAAATGAAAATTTATTACATTTTGAAAATATTTGTATTTGTAACGCAGTAAATACAAATAGTTTATATATTCTTTAATT
>JAWDEX010149832.1:0-23062 GCA_035221805.1 Trichilia hirta | reverse complement strand
TGTTTTATCGACCCGAAAGGGTTGGCTCGAAAAGAGTTTGTGAGTACAGTATCGATTTCTTAACTGCTCAAAGATAACCCTCTCTAAAAGTTTCAAGATTAGGAGAAGAATCAAAAGCCCTCGCAGAAGTTCGAGAAGAGAATCCCCCTACATGCATTACCTTCATCCTTTATAGGACCTTTACACGTGTGAGCATCGAAGAATGAAAGTTTGATTAGACAGGAGTAGGTATGGTGGTTGGGTTAATTTTTTACCACTCTTTTACGTTAGGTCTAGTGTAATAATGAATGCCTATAACTTACCGTGCACGGCACTACCTAATTTAATGGAATGCTTGAATAGTTACTTGAATAACGTATTTATCGGTCCCATTCTCAACTTTCGTTTTTAAAAGTGACATAGGGTTACCTCGGTAGTCAAGAAGGGATCGCCTCATTAATCAAGATAGGTGTCGAGATACCAAGGCAATTATGCCAGACTAGATTTTCTGATTAGTAAAATTTAGAGTCGAAAAACTTTAGTTGAAATCAGTCTTAGGTCGATAAATGTCATTAACAATGATGTTAAAGGAAATTGATTCATAGAAATAATTGCTTATTAAAGACTACTAGTTTAATAATTATTATTTTATATCGTATTCTTATTAATGGTCATTTTATATAATATTTAAATTTAAAAAATTTAGTAAATAATATCTACAATATTCTGAGTACATCATTTGAAATAAAATTAAATTAGAATTTTATTTTATATAAAATAATTTAATAAATTAAATTTGTTTTTAATTTATCGTATGATCTAACATTTTTATATGTATTTAAAAGATGACAAGTATTTGTTAAAAAGTTCAAGTTACAAATTAAAAATAACGTAAAATAAATTGTATTCTCTAAGAACGAAGTATTTAAATCTTAAATTGTATTTTTCAGCAAAATAGGTTATTTTTCAAGTGTATTTGGGGGGCAAAATGACTTTATTTAAACTTAGTATAGCAATATAATTATTCCTAAAAATATAAGGAGTGCTAGCAATTGACCATTCTGGATCTGTTTGACATTTGCCCATAAAACTGACCTGAGCTGAGTTTGAGTCGGGAGGATACATGATTCACCATCAACCGGCATCAATTTTGAACAGTTGAATTATAAATTATCCATCCAACGGTCAAAATTTGTAAGCATTGAAAAGAAAACAAATTTCTGTACCATGAGTTTGCTGCATGGTAGACCGACCCCATTTGAAAATGTTAAATCCAAATAATTTTGACTAGTCATAAGTCTGTCAAAAGGGATCGTCCACATCCTTGACGTGGCCCACGATTTTGCCTAATCGTGTCCAACAAAATGATTTAATCTATTTAATAATTGGACTGATTGATTGTTTTATTAGCACGTGAACCAGTAACATCAAGAGGTCAAAATGAGGGACGACTGTTTAAACCCCACGGAACGGAACCTCCATAAGCCGCCATGAATTTTGTCGTGAAGGAACATGGGTTATGCTACAATGTATTTCGGTTGTACGCTATCTTTTTATATTTTTTAATTATTTTATTATAACTTTGAATTTTTAACTAATTTAAAAATTGACAATTACAACAAAATAATTCTAATGGCCGTGCGAAATGCACCCTATTCCTATCTGCGAAATATTACTACCTTTAAGTTTGAATTACACATTTGCATAAAAATATTTTATTTTATGTTATTTTAAGTTGAAAGAGAAAAGTTAGGGTAAACATTTGCAATTTAGATTATTTTGAGATAAAATTTTAATCAACTCAAATATTATAATTTAAAATTTTAAAAAATTTAATTTGATCTAATAGTATATCATAAGACACAACCAATTCAAATTACATAAAATCATTTGGATAAGTTTAAATTTATTATTTAGACCTTAAGTTTAAATTAAAATAATTTATTAATTTTAATTAAGTTCAAAAAATAAAATTTTATGCCTTAATTGAGTTTTTAACTCAATTTAAAAATAATAATTTATTTTTTTATCATATAATAAAAATAAAATAATTAATATATTATTTTATTATATAATATTAATATTATTATACAATAATAATAATCATACTTAATATCTATTTAACCAGTTTAATTTGATAGTTTACGATTTAAAATTAATTTAATTTACAATTTAAATCGATAATAGAAATTTATAAAATATTAACTTAAAGATTGATCCAAAATTTTTTTAAATTAATTTAAATTTATTCAATTAAGTGGTTTTATATCAATTTGAATTGGATTAATTTGAATTTGCTCACCTCTATAATATATGTGTCTATAAAAAAAAATGTACAGCTAACTTTCAGTGATGGTATTACATTATTGACTCTTGTAATATATATATTCATTAGCGACAAGTAATTTTTTTCTTAAGGTCAATTTAATAATTTAGTAATTGAGGATGAGAACTTCCAAACCAAATTTGTAATTTTAAAGTCCTCTAATACATTAAATTAAATAGACTCTTGGGTTTTTATGGACTTTTAATATATTAATATTTTATTAATAACGACTATAAAATCCACAATAATATTAAAGATACAATTTTTATATAAAATTTATGTGCAAATTGATGTAACAATAATATAAAATTATTACATCAATTTATATAGATAAAATTTACATAAAAATGTAGATTATATTATTATTGTAAGATTTACAAATTAGAATTCTTTAATTTTGATATCAAAATTTTCTAAAAGGGTATATAAATTATGTGATTAGTGGTTACTAAATATGTGGGGGGAAAATAAAAGTGATTAAATTTTAATCATATACTGCTATTAATTAATACGACATAAAATATTAATTCAAACATACATAAATCCTTTGATATGATTTGATCATCAAATTGATATTTAATAAACTCTCATAAAAGATCAATTATTAAATTATTCAATCTAGTATTATATATGTGTGTGTGTATTACTGTCGATAATAATCATTTCATGTTAGTTTATATAAAAATTTGCGTCTTCAATATTATTACAAGCTTTATAGATTTGGATTCTTTAATTTTGATATAATTTTTTTCTAAACAATATATAAATTTATGATCCATCATTACTATAGATTTAAAACAAATAAATATAATTAAAATTTAATTTTATATTATGATTAATGAACATCTGACACAAGGATTTATTTAAGTTTTTTTCTGGGCAAATTTAAGTGTGCAATTGATAATTAATAGATAAAAAATAATAAATATAATTTTAATCTTACATAAAAAAATATATGTGTCAAAATATCGTTAAAATGTTAGATATATTTAGATTATCACTAGATTTGATCATTAAATCCACACTTAATTGACTCTGATTAAAAAATTAATTAGTAGATTATACAGTTTCACTAAAGATCTTAAATATTGTGACACATCGCGGCTTATACAAGACCAACGGCATCCAAGCTATCAAACAACACATGGCTACAGTAACTGTCCCTCTCATCTTCCGTGATACCATTGACATAATTTGTGGATGACGAATTCAATGGAGTCGAGCTAGATGATGGCGTTGATAGAAGTGAACCAAAACCCATGTTAACAATGCTGCCAACATTAATATTGTTTGAAAAAATTCTCTCGTTTTGGGACAACAGTGGGTTAATTCTCGATCCATTTTCAGTTTCCTGGCAGCCATAGTTTGGTGTGGGGTCAGATTTTTTTGACATACTAAAGTGCTCAGCATTATTCTGACATATATTTGATAGAACACTTTGCCAGCTAAAGTCGGTCGCGTCTGACGAAAATTGATCCAAATTGGCTTGCGGAATCTGGGTGGTTTCGTTTAGGTATTGAGGACATGAGTCAGCTGGTGGATTTGGGCAAGCTTGATTGACTGGGTACTGGAGAAGGTTTTGTTGGAAGGATTGATGTTGTTCTAGATTTTGAGGAATAAATTCTTGATTTCTGTTTTGGCAAGATAAGAGTGTGGTGGCTAAATTCAGAAGATCTGGGCTCAGTAACAATCCAAGACCAAATAGATTTGAAGCATTACGTAATTGAGAAGAGTTTGAAAAAGATGAGCAAAGAATGGAAGAGAGTTCAAGAAGATCAAGGCGAGGGCTATGAGTCACAGGATCTATTCCCATTCTTAACAGTTTCTTCTTAATATGAGTGTTCCAATAGTTCTTGATTTCATTATCAGTTCTTCCTGGCAAGCGAGAAGCAATTGCAGACCACCTAAAGTAAAATAAACACGAGAATATTGGACAATAATTAAAGAAAGAAAACTTTGACTTGCATAAACCTAGAGATTGCATCAAAAGTTTTCCAACAAGAAAGTGCATGAAGTAGGTAGATATATTTTCAAGAATACTTTAGTACCGAAATTCGTCAAAGAAGAGTTTCTCGAGAAAATTTAAAAAAGAAAGTTTAAAGATGGGAGTGTGTACAACTCACTTGTTTCCCAGAACTCTGTGTAATTGTATTATGGTCTCTTCTTCTTCAAGTGAAAACTTCCCTCTCTTGATATCAGGTCTCAAGTAGTTTGTCCACCGAAGCCGGCAACTCTTTCCACACCTCCTTAGCCCTATTCAAAGCACACTATGGCCGTAAATATATGCTCTGATATTCTAATAAATTGAACAGATAATTAAAGAGCACGGATAATTTTTCATTCAAAATGTAGAAACTTGTTTGCATACCTGCATTTTTTGGAAGGATTCTCCATCTTCCATGCCCATGTTTCTGAATATAATCAACAAGCTTCTGATCTTCCTCTGCAGTCCATGGACCTTTCTTCAGTCCATTGCTTTTGTCAGAACAAGGTGACCTTACCATCTGAACCGTAGAAGTTCTTGAAAACTAATTGTTTCTTGTGTCCGTTAAGTAAGAGAATTGAAACAACGTAGAAATTTTAGAGCAAAGAGTGAAACGTTCTTGGGTTTAAACGTATGAGAAATCGTGTCTATAAATAGCATAAAACAGATTAGCAAGCAAGCTAAGAAAAATGGACAGGTCAATGGGATTCGGTACAGGCCAATGTTCATCTCTCTACATACGTGTCTCCCCGTGAAGAAAAACACAAGCACAGTGCCCACAAAACGACGTCCTCTTTCAATTTTTGAATGTAAAAGTAAAGGCTCGTTGTCTCAATTCTCAATGAGCTTGTATGATCACGTAAGAATCTAGCCACCTAGCTAGCATGCAAAGTTTAATTAATTATTACGTTAATTAAAACATGTTTAAAGAAAAAAAGACAAGGGTATGATAGTAATTCAGCTGGTTAATTTTCTTGTTTTCGCCCTTCTCATTGATTGGCTAGAGAGTTACCTAGTGTATGACGTGGCAAAGCGGTGGCTGTCGAAATTCTATTAGAACCGGAGTTCCAGTTCCAGTTCCAGTTCCAGGTACCTGTTTTCGTGTTTATCCTGTGTTTTTGGTGCGTGTCTCAGATCCTACAACAGGCTGACCTATACAAATAGTTGTCCTACTTGTAGAACATTCTTACGTTTTCAATATGAATTAGCTGTCACCAAATGATCTTGCCACGTAATCGGATGATATCGTCCGATCGGACCACTTGATTGCATGGCTAGACCGTGCCACAGTAGCCTATAAGATATTAGCTCCATGTAGTCAGCCGGTCGTCTAGCCAATTAAAGCTTTTCTTTGTATAAGTCAAATAAATTAAGAGAGAAGCAAATTCAAGCTTTAACATTTTCTTTATTCATTAACTTTCGAAATGATATAAATAAAGTGGCTCGAAAGGCAAACGAAATTGTTGTACTGTAACAGAAACTACTTGCAAGTTCAAAGAAATGTTCAAACTTATCTTAATAATTTATTGATTTAAAAAAATTAGAGTTAATCCTCTATTCTAATATAAAATTACTAATTAATTTTTTTATAATTGATTTTTTAAAAATGTTTTTCTCCCTTTTTTATACAATGTAACGATAAAAATTAAGCAGTTTTAATATCTGCAAATACTTTTGAACATTCTATTTAATATTAAATATATTTTTAGCATGGGACTGATGATAGATATGTACTAAGCCTATAAATATTTTAAACACGAGTGGTTAATTATGGATTTTTCTCACAATCACTTGCAGATTTAACACGATGGCTAGACACAAGCAACGATAAATTGTCGAAGAAAAACTGTCCCCTGTATAGTGCAATGATACTGTGTTGCAAAGTTGAGTCCACTATCTCGTTATCAAATCAGAATTGATTTTTCGATGGGGAAATGTCAACAAGTATTTGGCATAGCATGAAAGGTAGGAAACTATCATTTTCTTCATTTACTGGCCTTTAATGTAGTTAGGATCTCATCTCACTGTGGGATGGAAAATCGGTGATCTGAACACGTATATGAAATTTAATAGAAAATTAACATGGAAATGAATGTGAACAGATTAATTAATACAAGGATTTCTTTAAACCTTTCTATCCTGTTCATAACTCAATAGATTTGTATCAACAGTGGGAACACTTGCATTAACATAAATCATCATATTTAAAGATTTTAATGTCAAACTTTGATCTAATCGCTATTAAAATGAGATTTGATTAGTAACTATTTAATAATATTAAAATATATTAAAAAAATTTAAATAATTATTATTTGAACTTATTGAAGTCATGCTGGGAATTAAAATGATTTAACCAATCACCATCCGAAGTCTCATTCGTTATTTGTTACTTCTATCCCCAGAAAACATTTGTTAGTAGTTCATGTATAGAAGCAATATTCAACTTGGAATGTAAGTTTTCTCCAAAAAAAACTTGGAATGCAAGTTATTATTAATTCTATATAGATATATAGATATAGATATAGATTATGAAATGTTCACATTCAAATTGGAATGTAAGTACTAATATATATATATATATATATATATAACTCTAAAGTTGGAAGTATATGGAATCGTAGCTGGTGCACTGAATTAAGTCCCCTGTTGTCTATTTCTCTTCTACTGTGTCTTGGTCAAACAAGTATAATATCAATCATTTTTCTATATTTTCTCTGTTGATACTATAAGAATGAGCTCATAAAATGATACAATCTATAAATGGCGATTCCAAATCATATCCCTAACATAATCCCTTCATTGATTTGACGCACCAAATTCCTTTCAAAAATAACTTCCGATAGCGTAGCCCACCTTTTTTTACGCACTTTGTTTAAGGAATATTTTCCTCATTTTGGTGACATTTGGATAAATCCCAAGTTTATTTATTCACCATAACCAGTATTCATTAAATATTTTAATATTATATAGAAAACGAATTTATAAATGAATATATATTAGCTGCCTCAAAATTTGCTCTTCATTATTGAAGCAATCATTTGGGTATATAACTTCCCAAATTATAATCCTCATCAATCAGCTCATTATAAATATCCTGGATCGCTAGGTATCATATTGTACAGAAATGAAATAGATCACTGTTTGGTAAACTAAGGCTGTCAACAAAAATTTGGGGATAAGTTTGAAACATATGGTAGTGAAATAACGTTAATTTTATGATAGCCAGAAAGACCATCAACAGAGCCAGCTACTCATATGATCCATTAAGGCAGTAGGATCTGATTCTGATGCATGTATGCCAACTAGCAAGTATTCCAATAGCATGTGTTGAATGCTCCATTTTCAAATTCCTTATCTCTTAATTTACTCCTTAAAGATCGATAATTTTTGGAATTAATGGTTTCATTTTCATCTGCAAGCAGTTCAAAATTTCCAGTCAATGATCTGCTAAGATCTTGTTAGCTTGGCTTATTACTTTCCTAAAGTCAGAAATCGTGTTCATAGTTTGCATGATCGATCGACGTCGTGCGATCTTGCACATAGTCTTTAGTCATAGATCTTCTTTCAAAACCGTGTTACGTTAATTGGACTGCTGAAACTGTAGTAGTTGTATGATCTTCATCTCCATCATTTACCACTATTGAAATGACTCGATACTCTATCAGGAAGAAATTCAACAGGAAAATGCGTGGAATTGAAAGCTGGGAATTGTTAAAAGACTCGAGAGTTAGGTCTGAAATTGAAGTAAATGTAACTCAATCACGCATCTGAATCATCATTAAAAAAATTATGGTACTTTGAAACCTTCAACTTTATTAATTGGTTTGATATTTTGGTCAAATAAGCACGTGAAAACAAACATGCATGGATGCGGTGCATGCATTTATAGACTGTTTCCAAGGCTTGGAAATGGCATCCCTTTGAAATAATGCTCAACTTTCTCTACATGATTAATTAAAACGAGTCACATAATTCATAGTTCATTAGGGACTGAGTGAAATTCTTTATTAAATACACTATATTAATTTAAGGAAAGAATGGCTTCTAGAGAGTTTGCTTCTCGGCTTCGGCTTCATTAGCATGCTGTATGATCTGTTATTCTTTCTTTTTATATATAAAATAATTATTTGAACAATCCCTAACAGATAAGCTTTGTAGGTTAAATAATCACTATATAAAACGACAAGACTGTGGTCAACTATTTATTTAATTCATCGCCTAAGATGTATTGACTCATGATAGGGATTTTAACAATCCCATCACATTTTTTATAAACGGAGAAAGGTAGACCCACTTTTGCAAAGACAATTCTGGCCCTCTCAAAATTCTATAATTGGTTCTCAAAGTCTTACTAAATTTTAACTTTTCTTAAACAACCAAAAAAATTATGAAAAATAATTATTAATTTTTTTAAAATATATTTCATATTTATGATTTTTACTTACATTAAAAAAATAATTTAATTTAGTACCGTGCACTCATTACGTTAGCTAACATTAATGAATTCAATTTCAAACACAAATATATACAGAATATCCATTCGAACTTCTTAACCCAGGATCTGTCCATAAATCAACCTAATCACTTTACAACACTAATTTCTATAAATTTCACTAATAAGTACAGGTTCTGGAATATTCATAACCTCACTATCATATACATGTCATGTAATTTGGTTGAGTAGATAATTTACAAAAGATTACTTGTTATGGTTTTATTGTATATTTTATAAACCTTTGAACATTCACATTATATACTTATTACATAATAGGAGTTAATTATTAACTGTAATCGAAATTTACACGCCCTTAACTGATAGATCACTCCAACATTGCTTGCTGATTCGTCTCACTCCATTTACGATTCCTACAGTTTCCAGGTTCCTAGGCCATCTATCCAATAATAATAATAATAATAATAATAATAATAATAATAATAATAATAATAATGAGAATGACTTCTTACCGTTTAAGTTTTTGTTATATACTTGAAGCAATCCAAATCTCATGCAATTTATACTCATTATAGTATGGTGGTTAAATATTGAATATATATTATAATTCCCCGGTAGCTGGACTACCTAAACTTAGTTAATATATAATATTAAACTCTGTTATGATGAGTTTAAGATTTATGTTACAGTTTAATTAATTAAATTATTTCAGGTTTAATTAATTTATGACAGATGCGTGATTCATCGTTCGTGCATGAAATATATATATATATATATTATAAATTTATTTTTGTTGGATATGAATACAACACGTAATTGTCTTATTCACCATCCTTAATTAATTTTGTATGCACGTAACCATACATCAATATATATAATAAAATACTTTTATTCTAAGTAATCTACAATTATTATGCATGTCTCGAATACTATAATAGGAAAGAAAATATAAGATTGATTAAACAAAAGGAAAGTACGTACTCAATAATTAATTTAACAAACCAACCTATGAATCATCAAAGCCTATTCGAACAGTATTAATGAAAAATGTATAGTTAGATATAAATCAACTTCATCATTGAATGCTCAATCATTCTATGCTTCGTTTCAGGATTCTCTATTCTATTATAATTGATGAAAGCAGAGAGATCGATTGCTAGAAAATTAAAGTAACATGGATTGTGGTAAGCTAGACTCAAAAAAATTGGACCGTATAGATTAGGTAGAAGCTATGCCTAAACATGCTAATTCAACGTTAAACTAATTTAATTTAGATCGACTAATTAAATTTATGTTAAATATACATTACATTACGTCAATATTAGTTAATTGTGTGGCATAGTTCATCAGTCCTTGTGATTTGTTTCTTAAGAATTTCATTTGAACAAGCTAGGCACGAGCTGGCCATCAATCTGATTAATGTGGAATAAGTTAAAAACTGAAAATGCAGAGTTTGTTGACCGAACCGAAATGTGTGCAAAATTAAATTGTAGATGTATGCTATGGAATTAATATTTGATAAGTTAAATAGGAATGATGAATCATAAATCCATCCATCAGTAGAATTACATAAAAGGAATTGAAATACAACGATCTATGGGTTCATACATGAAATCAGAAGGTCAAGCCACGAGAGACCAAAAGAAAGATTAATTAATTAATGGTTATTTTATTGTTTTGTTTTAAAAATATTAACTTTATTTTTTAGGAGTAAAGGTTTTAAATGTCAAAATTTAATATAAAAATATTTAAATTATTTTAAAAATTGATGTTATTAAATATTTTTTACCTTTATTTTTAGAACACAACAATATTACCATAAATTCTAAATAAAATCAAAGTGTACCTAAATTAAAACTTTAAAAAATTGAATATATCTGACATTTCTGTTTCAATGACAATGGATGATTTTTCTTTTTTTTTTTTTTCAAAAATGATCATCATGTGAGCATTCATCTGATCAAAACAATGGGAGATCACATAATATAATCTCTTAAATTTTTTCAGGGCTAATGGGCCTCAGTCTTTTGAGAATTAGACAGCTTTTTAAGCTAGACCTAAACATACTATGGGTTTAGTGAATACTATAGTGGAGGCCCATGAAGACTGAGAGGTTCCCTGAACCTATTGCCTAACTGAAATTACGAGAAAGTTTTAGAGCTAATTTTTTAAATCCATCGAATTGTCTCTCAATATGTCATATTATTCGCATAATCATACAATAAAGCATTTCGTACAAATATTAATACAAAAATTAATCAATTATGATTATAATTAAAAAAATAAATAAGATAAAAATAATTAAAACTCATAACATTTTGCGTAAAAAAAAAAAAAAAAAAAAAGGGAATCCAAGTGAGGAGAGGAGGAAATTGAATAATAAAGATGAATTAGGATCTAATACAAATATAAACTTCAAAGATGTTTTGATATATGTATTTTTTTATTTACGTAAAATTTAAGATTTATTTTTTATTATATTTGATTATATATTAAAGCGAATTTTTTTAATGACAATATAATTTAGTCTGACTATATTAAAATTTTCATTTAAATCCCAATTTTATGCAGTTGTTTTTATTTAAATCCCTAACTTAAGAAATTGTACGAAAATTATAAAATCGAACTCCTAAATTTAAAATATTTAAATTTACCATTATATAAATTTGCATGATGAAGAGAAAAAATTTATTTTATGATCATTATTTAAGGTTATTTTATTTTTTTAACCACATTAACATAAAATTTATCATTTTAATCATTTTGAGCTAAAATATTCTTATTTTGTCCTATAGTGATTTACCATGTTTTGATAATTTGATTTTGTATTTTTATTTTTAAAAAAATATATAAAGAAAAAGAGAAAAAAAAAAAATGACCACGTCCAACTCATCAATAATTTATGAGATATTTTTTTGACCTCCTCCAACACATTTTAACTTAAATTTATATCGAGTATATGCCTTAAATTGAATAGTATCATATGGTTCAAGAATATTATTTTTATGAAATATATTTTATAATTAATTATAAAATTATTTATAATTAATAAAATAATATTTATTTATTTTATATTTTTGTTCGGTTGTTATTATTATTATTTTTATTAATAATGTAAGATGTGTTTCTGTAATATATTATAAGTTGAGATTCTTTTTCCAAAGAGTTATAGTTATGAGTATAAAGTTTATGATTAAATATATCCTAAAAAATTTTTAATTGAGATAATGTCATAAAGAATAATATTATATAACTGTTTTTTTGTTTTTTTTTTTACTACTATTAAAGATTAGTATCCTATATTAATAATTGACTAACGAATTTCGTATTATAATAATATAAATGCGGATAATACGTTAGGGAATATATTACTTAACAAGACTAAATATGACAAATTATATCAGCGATTATTATTAGTTAATAATTTATCGTATAATTATACTAGTATATAACTAATCCTTTGACCTAAGATATCATACTTATACTCTGTATTAAGATATATCATTCACTTATATATATTACACTAGGTTGTTGTTGTTATTATTATTATTATTATTATACGAGGACAAGTGATAATTAATATAGAATTTGATAAATCAGATATTTAAACTTGAGATCCTAAATAAGAATGTTATTCATAAAAATTAAAATCTCCGACTAAAGTACATGGGTTGTAAAAATGAGTTTTTGAATGTATGAATTTTATATATGATTAATTTTTTTGATCCTATGATCGAATTAGAAATTTAACTACTTCATAACCTACACTCGATCAAGAGTTGATAGCAAATGAATTTTATTACACGTAAGTATGACTATATAAGTTTATTCGAAAATATATTTTTTACATATTAGGGAGTATGATATTTTAGTAGAAGTCACTCATAATTATTGTGAATTTTAATTACAATGAGTTGTACCTAAATAATACGAAAGAGTTTATATTAAATCCTAAATTTACGCATTTTTTTATTTGAATCCTTAACTTAAGAAATTGTATGAAAATTCTAAAATTGAAATCCTAAATTTAAAATATTTAAATTTATTGTTATATAAATTTGCTCGATGAAGAGAAAAAATTTATTTTATAATCATTATTTAAGGTTATTTTATTTTTTTTAACCACATTAATATAAAATTTATCATTGTAATCATTTTGAACTAAAATATTTTTATTTTGTTATATAGTGATTTACCATATTTTGATAATTTGATTTTGTACTTTTATTTTTAAAAAAATATATAAAGGAAAAGAGAGAGAAAAAAAGGACCACGTTTAACTCATCAATAATTGATCAGATATTTTTTGACTTCCTCCAACCTATTCAACTTAAATTTAAATCAAAGATATACCTTGGATTGAATAATATCATATGATTCGATAATATCATCTTTACGAAAGTATATTTATAATTAATTATAAAATTATTTATAATTAATAAAATAATATTTATTTTATTTTATATTTTTATTCAGTTATTATTATTATTATTATTATTAATGTAAATTTGTTCCTATAATATATTATACGTTAGAATTCTATTTACGAAGAATTAGAGTTATGAGTATAAAATTTATAATTTAAATATATCCGAAAAACTTTTTAATTGACGTAATATCATAAAAGATAATATTATATAATTAGTTTTTTTGATATTATTAAGGATTAATATTTGATATTAGCACCCACTGGGTGTAGCCGAGTGGTTCTATCCTGGGGGAGCATTCGTGCTGGTCTTGGGTTCGAACTTCTTGAAGTACATTCAGGTGTAAGAGCCTGGTACAGTCAGAGTTTTATCCTGTACTTAGTACCACTGCAGTGTTGTCC
Source organism: Trichilia hirta (assembly GCA_035221805.1). Taxonomy (NCBI): domain Eukaryota; kingdom Viridiplantae; phylum Streptophyta; class Magnoliopsida; order Sapindales; family Meliaceae; genus Trichilia; species Trichilia hirta. The sequence continues at coordinate 9,492 of JAWDEX010149832.1, read as the reverse complement.
CTATACATGATCTTAATTGATTCAGGACAGGTGCTGTGTGATCTGCGGACACGCACCTTAAAGGGGTGAGTGCCTGGCTCGTATATGGCCGGATATCGTAGTGATGGCTGAGTATAGGAGTTTCCTCGTCATCAAAAAAAAAAAATTCAATATTAATAATGAAGTAATGAGTCTTATGTCACAAGAGTATAAATATGACTAATACGTTAGAGAATGCATTACTGAAGATGACTAAATATGACAAATTACATAAGCAATTATTCTTAATCAGTAATTTATTGCATAATTATACTAGTGTATAATCAATTCTTTAACCTAAAACATCACAGCTCTACTCTATATTGAGATATATTGTTCACTTATATATATTATACTAGGCTAGTTATACCTAATAAAAGAAATTTAATGACAATGTATTATTATTATACGAGAACAAGTGATAATTAATATAGAATTTGATAAATTAAATATTTGAATTTGAAATCCTAAATAGGAATATTATGCATCAAAATCAAAATCTCTACTCAAAGCATGTGAGTTCTGAAAATGAGTTTTTGAATACGCCGATCTCGTATATGATTAATTTTCTGATTTTATGATCGAGTTAAGAATTTAACTACTTTATGACCTGCACTCGATTGAGAATTGATAAAAAATGGACTTTACTACATAAAAGTATGACTATATAAATTTATTTAAAAATATATTTTCTGTATTTTAAGAATCATGATATCTTACTAGAAGTCACTCATGATCATTGCAAATTTTAATTACAATGAGTTCTATTAAAATAATATGAAAGAATTTATTTTAGCTCATGTCTAGTCACAATAAATTTAGGAAGTTACACATAATAACTGCAAGTTAACAATAGATGTAATACATATTATTAATACAATTAATAATATTTTATATTAACAAAAAGTTAAAATTATTTTAATAAGATGATCGAAAGAAAATTTTATTCTTTATTAATAAAAAATACATTTTTTGATAATGACACACTATTATATGTTAATTTAAAAAAATACTTTTAATAATTTATGAAATATCATAAATATGATTTGCATATAATTAGAGACTTAAATGATATTAGAGTTATAATATTTTATTATTTAATAATTATTACCAAATTAATAAATAGTTGACATACGACACTACGTGATAGTACCAAATGTCACCATCTTATCCATCTTTATCTTGTTTAATTTTGAATTAATAATATTGTAACAGAATTAAAATCTTGTTAATTCTTATTTAATTTGATTAGAATGAATGGTTAAGGTTTAATTGGATTAAAATCAATGGTGGTGATTTAATTATTTTATTTTTGCTTTTAAATTGTTGATAAATATATATTCATCCTTTAATTTATTAAAATTAGTTTTATGAATTTCAATTTCACGAATTATTATTTACCATTTGTTTTAATTTTTTAATTATTTTTATATTAGAAAAATAAGTTAAAAACAAGGATGATGGCTAAGCCATTAGAGAAAAAAGAGAGAAAATTTTTATTTTTTTATTCAAAAGTATTTTCTTTGTGAAAGAAAGAGAAAAGAAAGATGAAGGTATGAAAAAAATTATTATTATTATTATTATTATTTTTTTTATGTTTCTTCAGATTTTGCAAAATAATTTTTTAAATGTAAAAAATTGAATTTTAAGTTTACAGAAGACTGAAACAAAATTGAGCAATCTAATATTTGTCTCCAAAATATTAAATTGGAGCTATCATCAATAAATTGGCATATAAATACATTTGGAAGTAACTGAAAAAACAGTTAACTATCCAAATTTAATAAAAAAAAAAGGTATAACTTTTAGAGCATATATATATATTTTTAAAATTTTTTTAAAAATTTATATTTGCATTATTGATCATTGGGCAATATTTTTTCTTAGTAAAAAACTCTTTCAATTTATTCTATTTTTGATAAATGAGTGATGTATTTTTTTATTAGATTTGGAATTATTTTAAAAATAACCCTAAATTAAAAAAATACATTACTCACTCGTTAAAAATCGAATAAATTTAAGTCAAATACGTTAAAAGAGGTGGAAAAATATCTCAGAAATTGTTGATTAATGAGATAATATCTTCTTTTTTCTCTCTTCGTTTCTCTATCTCTCTTTCCTTTGTGAAATTAAAAAAAGAAAAATACAAAGCCAATAGTTCAAAATATCTTCAATTACTGCGTAAATATGTTAAAATTTTTCTAATCAAAACTTACGTCTACACCGAGACAGAATCCAAACTAGAATCCAAAAGCGCACAATAAGTTGATTGTCAAATCTCTCCTCCTTACTTGTCAGCAAATGACAATTTGCCATCTCGTTTCCATTCGCCAACATCCACTAAACAGCATCCCCTCAATCAAACATCGCCACATCACAAACTCCAATACGTCCTTCTCATGTCAATTTTTGATGTGGCTAGGATGATTGAATTTTCAGGTTTATTTGGAAGAAAACGCCCCTGATAAGGAGTAGAGGTTTTTGTCAATTTAGAAAGCACAAGTCTGCTGGAGACGTTTTTGCTTCTGAGATTGAGAATAATTGTGAATTTGCTTGTTCAGTAAAAAATCATGTGTATGGATATATAATATCATTGTTTATAAATTTTCCTCTTCGTATGTCCTTGAATCTGTTAACATATGCACCTGAAATCATGTTGCCGGTGGAGATGGCACAGCTGGCTGGATCCATGGAGTTGTTAGCGGTCTTAGACTACCTCATTCACCTCCAATTACTACAGTGCCATTGGGTACTGGAAACAACCTACCGTTCTCATTTATCTGGGTAGGTATTGCTTTCTGACTGACTTTATTCATTTGGTTATAATGGTCAGGATAGGCGTGAAAATTTGGAACTCCATGGATCAGAAGTTGTTTGGATATTGTGTTAGCGTTATGAAGAGCAGATTGTAATGAATGGAATTATATGAATCTGAATAAAAACCCAGGTTAACACGGAAATTGGAGATTCATAATGCAGATTTTTTACAGCGTGGCTCACAGCATCAGATGGCAGTGATCTTAAATCCGGTTAATGAATCAACAGCAATATAAGAAAACACGTTTTCCCGCGGTTTTCATCATAATAGAAAGGTTGAGAAAAAGGATTTTTTCATGGTATGAATTGCTACATTAGCAGAAAGCAAAGCCATGGTTTGTGATGGAATGACTGAATCTCTACATAGGTACATTCAATATATTTTTCTGATTTTCGTCATGACTGAAAGATAGATAGTGACAATGAAACTCGGCATCCTTACATTGGATTCTCCGTCCTGATAACTGATCCATATCTAATTAAATTGTGAGGGCTCAATGCAAGTAGCTTGCTACTGCGAGCCCCGAGTCTTGTATTACGGCTATGGCCGGCGCACCCCTACCGAATCTAGTTTAATATTTTGTCTACATTCTGGTTTACAGGTGCTTGGTCTTACTGAAAGCATATGATTATACTTTCATTTTCAGCTGCACCAAGGTTTTGGAGATAGTTTAAACAAGAGCTTTTGTACAAGCTCTGGTGAATTAAATGGAAAACTGGATTACTGGAAACTATAATGCGATGAAAACACCAAAAAATTAGAAGGGCAGGTGCACCCCATGCAGATCTAGTTATAAATTATACAACTCAAAAAGAGATTGTACTGGAAAATGGAAAACTGGATTACTGGAAACTATAATGGGATGAAAACACCAACAAATTGGAAGGCAAGGCTCAAGGCTTCTCGAGATTGAATCTGAAGGAAAGCGTTTTGTGAGCAGGCTTATCTAATCAAACAGATATAGAAAATTGACTTCAAGAGAGATTCAGATTTATTACTGTTGTAAGTTTGTCAGATGGAGATCTGTTTCTGCTGTATATATATCGGATACAAACTGTATTTAGGGTTCTTGAGATTGTCACAGTTAGCAGTTGATTGTTTCTGAGATTTTTGGAAAAACTTGGAACTTGCTGCAATTTTCAATTCAAACTCAAAGTTATGGTCCTATTTCCACGGTTAAGCATTTGCGTTAAATACTTTTAGCCATTAGATCTTATGATGGGTACAAACCAACTTGCAGCAAATAAGATGCAAGTGTTTTTGAGGATCAAAATGTCATAAAACGGATTCAAAAACCACTGAACATTATTCACTCTATGCCCCTTCATCCATGACTAAATTTTACTAACGGATGATTTAGAACACACTAATTTTCCCCTCCTTGCTAGAATGTTCATTAAAATTTATATGCAGATGGCATCAAGAACTAGAATATTAAGCAAAATCCAAATATATAGTAGCAACGTGACCTAACAAGCAACAACACATTGATCCCACTTGGCCGGAAAAGATCAAACCCTCAACCCTTTGTTGGATCATAATTACAGTTGCATATCCCATGCGAAAAGTAGAATCCCAACACCACTATTCTCTCTCCAGTCATCATCTCAAAATCCTATTATTGAAAAAATAATTTTCACATTCAAGAGTCAAGAGATGAATTAAAAATTTCTGATGGTGATTTCTTCGTTGGCTTTTATGTATCTTATCTTCTACCTCTATATATTCATTAGCATTTTTGATTTGAACGTGCTAAAGAAATATAGTATTTACTATAAATATCTACGAAAAAGAATGAAAGGTAAGTCAACAAAAACAAATATATGCTAATCCCATCGAGCACCGGAAAATTAAGCAAAATACAACGACATCAGCAGGAGGTACGAAGATAAATACATTGTCCCACAAAGCCATGGTGGCGTACCCTCAATCAGAACATACAAATATAATATGCAGTTAACAATTGGGTGAACCCAAGGAGTCGCGTGTTGAACCCAAAGCGAACTATTCTTTCGCCTTTTACTAAAGAATACCGTGCGCTCGACACTGAAAGCGGCATACTCTTATTTTTGGAGGAGTTTGTACTCTAAGAATGCAGCTCCCTACAAATCTAGTTCAATATTTCGGTCATTGGTTATAATTGTGATCGTCGTCTATTTTGTTACAATAGTGAGGTTCCGGAAATATAGGACTTCATAGACCGAAACTGTGTTTTGGGTTCTTGTGACAGTCACATTTGATTGTTTCTGAGATTTTTGAAATAACTCGGGACTTGCAGCAATTTTCAATTCAAGCTCAAAGTTATGGTCCTATTTCCACGCTTAAGCATTTGTATTAAGTACTTTTAGCCATTAGATCCTATGAAAGGTACAAACCAACTTGCAGCAAATAATATGCAGGTGTTTTTGAGGATCAAAATGTCATTAAGCGGATTCAAAAAAAAGGTCACCGAACATTTTTCACTCTATGCCCCTTCATCCATGACAATATTTAACTACCAGATGATTCAGAACACACTAATTTTCCCCTCGCTCGCTAGAATGTTCATTAAGCTTTTGATTTGGATGTGTTGGAAGTGTAAATTGTATATAATTAGCATATGCATAAAGGAACAAAAGGGTAGTAAGAAATTTATATGCAGACGGCATCAAGAACTAGAATATTAGGCAAAATGCAAATGTATAGTAGCAGAGTGACCTAACACACAAAAACACGTTGATCCATTCCACTTATATATATATAGATTTTTTGCTAATTGGCCAATTTGAGAGAAAGAACAAGAAAATTAAAGAAGGTGCAGGAGTTGAACGATTGTCTTTAGATGAATCAGAAACGATTCTGCTTTTGATTTATAATTTTATAGAAAATATTATTGGAACCCCTGAGCTATAAAATATCATTCAGTCCCTTAATCATAAAATATCATTTAGGCCCATCGACTTTTGAAAATCATAAATTGATCTCAAATTCTATTCAAATATCTAAATATTTATGAAATACTGTGATTTACTCTAAATTACAATAAGATTAATTTTCAAGCTCTCATCTCGATAAACAATTTAACGCGTAAACTATTTATAATTTTTGGCCAAATAATATCTTCGAGAGTGTTAGCTCTATTGCGGATATTATTTACTCTTTTTTATAGCCAGAATAATCTCAGAGTTTACATTATGATCTCTTAGGTTTACTATAATATTGGCTGTGAGCTGAAATTAATCTCATTGATCTTATTTTGAATTATTCGAATGCTCAATGACTATGGTTGACATCTAACAATGGGCCATAGCCCCTAACTCATAATAAAGAAAAACTTCACTAAACCTTATACCCAATTATAGGTTTTGTTTGAATAATCTTATTCTGCTCGTCTAATTCTAACCAAATCAGGGCTCATGTATGTCAAAATTCTTAATTCAGTTTTATTCGGATAATTAGTCAGTATGAACTGAACTTGTCATTACGAACTTTTCGTATAACATTTGTGCTTTGGCCAAAGACTTTATTTTCAATCGTTTACTAATATTCGACCGGAAACTCAAATCTAGATCGAGTCAACTATACCTTAAAATCCACTATATCTAGTCAATAGATTCCTTCTAATAATTATTTGCTACTCGATATAAACAACACATGACCAAATTGACTTCTATGTACAAGACATGATTAGTCTCATATTTATTCACCATATGAATCATATGCATCTATACTGATTGACAACTATGACATCCAAGGTCTGAGAAGTAGTTAACATATCCTTATAATTTAATGATGAATCATTGACATAATATATTTATGAGATTCACTATACTTTGGTCACATTCAAATAATAGTTCTTTAATTATTATTTCACATTAATGTCCTAATGATATGACTATCATATCACTCGCACTAATATTATCTCATGATATTTATCAAAGACATTCAGTGTGCTTACTATGTAATATCAATACCCATTTAATATTACGTTTGTAGAGAATAATTTAGATAATATAATTATCTTAGACGATTCACATGTATATTTTATCACTAGTATGATTGGATAGAAGAAGCAGTATATACACATGAATTGAAACATTTTCATTATTAATAAATATGTATAATACATATTCTATAATAACTTAATACAATATGCCCAAAATTGATAACACGAATGATTTTAGGGCATAAAACACTAACAAACTCTCGCTTGCACTAAATCCATTCACTACTGTATCTCATACCCATTTTCTCAAGATGCTGGTTCAACTACTTCAGTGTTATTGCTTTAATGAGAGGGTCAACGATATTCTCTGCTGAAGATATTTTTTCGATTAAAATTTCTTTAGCACCAACAAATTCTCTCAATATGTGATAATTTTGCTAAAAATATTTAGATTTCTAGTATACTCTTGGTTCTTTAGCTTGTGCAATTGTACCTATATTATTACATAATACTCTTATCGAATAAGTCATATTAAAAACTACACCCAGTTCAGATACAAACTTTTGCATTCAGACTACTTCTTTAGCTGCTACATATTCAGCTTCTATGGTAGAGTCGATTATTGTCATCTATTTGAACTCTTCTAACTCACAGCCTCTCTATTATATAGAAATATAAAACCAGATATAAATTTTCGATCGTCTAGATCTAATTAAAAATCAAAATTCGAGTACCTATAAATACTCAACTCTTGAGATCCATAAATCAAAATCAAATCCTTAGTCTTTCTTAAGTACTTAAGGATAGTTTCTACTACAGACCAATGTGTTTTTCTAGGATCTGCTAGTAATACTTACTGCATAAGCTATATAAGATCATGTACATAGCATAGCATACATCAAGTTACTTATAGCTGATGCATATGGAACACTACGCATTTATTACTGCTTTATCAGTCTTTGGACCCATATCTTTTGAGAGATAAAGACCTTGATTAAAGAATAGGAGACCTCTCTTAAAGTTCTCTATATTGAACCTTTTCAACATCTTTTCAATGTACAACTTTTGAAATAATCTAATAATCTTCTTCGATCTATCTCTATAGATACGAATCCCGATAATATAATTTGCATCTATTAAATCTTTCATAGAGAAAGTTTTGAATAACCAAATTTTGACTTTTGTCATATGCACATGTCATTACTCATCAATAATATGTCATCTACATATAATATCAAAAACGTGATCGCATGATCTTTAATCTATTTGTAAATATAAGACTCAATCAAATTTTTGATAAAACCAAACGCTTTTACTGTTTCATCAAATTGAATGTTCCAACTTCGAGATGCTTGCTTCAATCTATAAATAGATCGATATAACTTGCATACTTTATATGGCTCAGTAGTGGATAGAAAATTGACTGACTATTTTATAAATCAATTTTCCTTAATATAACAATTAAAGAATACTGTTTTGACATCTATCTGTCAAATTTCATAATCATAGTATACAATTATGGCTAGTATAATTCGAATGGATTTTATCATAGCAACGGGCGAAAAGGTCTCCTCATAATCCACTCCTAATTTTTGAGTATAACCCTTTGCAATCAGCCGTGCTTTATAGGTCTTTACTTATCCATCCTTACCAATCTTTCTCTTGAAGATTCATTTATTATCAATAAGAACTATTCCTTCTAGAAGATCAACGAGTGTTTAGACTTAATTTACATGTATAGAATTCATTTCAAATTTTATCACATCTAGCCATCTTCCTAAATTTCTATCTAGGATTGCCTCTTCATAAGTTCTAGGATCATCTCCATGATCTATAGCTCCCACTAAGTAAGATTCAAAATCTTACTTATTGAAAAATTCATATCTCTCTAGAAATACAGGATTCTTAGAAGATTTTTGAGTTGGAACTAGATTAACAGGAATTGAAGTCTGATGACTAGATGTTCCAATTTTAGTTTGGTTAGATTAATATTTAAAAGACTCTTCTTTTAATTCAATTTCTCTACCTGCACCTCTTTCTTCTAGAAACTCTTTCTCTAAGAAGCGTGCATTCCAACTGATCGACATTCTTTGATTAGATGGAAAGTAAAATTAATATCCTAAACTCGTTTTAGGATATCCAATAAGTTAACTTGCTCCAATTTGGAATCAAGTTTATTAGATTTGATTAACTTAACATATGCAGGATAATCCCAGATTTTCATATAATTTAAACTAAGTTTCTTACCACATCGTATCTCATATACAGTCTTCTGGACTGATTTAGAAGGAATTTTATTAAGAATATTTGTAGTAGTCTATAAAGCATATCCTCATAAACATAATGATAAGTCTATAAAACTAACCATTAATTGCACCATATCTAATAAAGTACGATTCCTTTTTTTTTTGCTATACTATTATACTAAGGTATATTGATGTCGTCTAAAATTTGACGTAAAGAAAAATTTAAAAATTGAGTCGCCATCTATCCAAATAATGGTGGGATAGATCACATAAAAAGTTTAGATTCTAAGTTCAGAGGGTTGATTAAGTGTAAGGAAGGTGTTAGGCACCCTACAACTTCCGTAAAAATGGTTACCCAAAATATTGATCTTGAATTTTAATTTTTCAAATTTATCCTTATTTATAATTTTTACTAAGAAAAGGGAGAATATTAAAAATATTCCACTGTCTTAGTTTTTCCAAAAATGTTGAGTTAAGAGAAGGGA